>QTSX02004504.1:0-118295 GCA_014839935.2 Entomophthora muscae | reverse complement strand
TCAGGAAGCCAGTTGTAAAGTAGGGGCCTTGAGCGGCTTGGGATGAGGTACGGCTGAGCCAGCAGGT
The DNA here is from genome assembly GCA_014839935.2 of Entomophthora muscae. Taxonomy (NCBI): domain Eukaryota; kingdom Fungi; phylum Entomophthoromycota; class Entomophthoromycetes; order Entomophthorales; family Entomophthoraceae; genus Entomophthora; species Entomophthora muscae. The sequence continues at coordinate 118,228 of QTSX02004504.1, read as the reverse complement.
AGGGCCCACCACAGAATGGGTTCTAACTTGGTAATATAAAATACAGATTGCCCGGGTAAGGACCAAGGTCCGGAGATGGGGACCATGGAATCTACCAATCCTGTCAAAGTAATGTAGAGTACTCCAAACAGTTGGGTAGAGGTGGTCTCGGCTGCGGCAGTGGGTTCCAACGGGCGGTCTGGTTGTGGTGTTAAAGGGAAAGTCATAGGAACAAAGTAGGCAGGCAGGTAATTGTACTTGTCTTTGAACAGTAAGGGCGGAATCTCAACCCTCTTTCCTTTGCGTCCTATGTACTTGGCACTTCTAGTCCTTGTCAAAGTGTTGGCAATGAGGATGGTTTACAAGCCGTACTCTGAATAGGCCGGGCTGGGGGGTATTAAGTAAAATGCACAGGTTCAAAGGGGGCTCCCAGAGGATGGTATAATGCCTGGGACAATTTGTCAGGTTGGTCTTGGGGAAGGGCGGCGGCCTGGCAGTCTACTTGACTGGAATTAAGATGGAAGATCACATAGACTAGATAGGGTAAGATTTTTTTGAGCCAAAGGTTCATAAAACTTTATTATCAAAAATGACAATGTGGTCTTCACCATACTGCTGGGGTTTTTATACCATGGGGTTTTGCTCCTTTAATTTTTGCAGGATTCAGGTCCACAGACAAGGTGCTGGCGGGGCGTGGGTCTTGGCTTGGGGCCCCAAGGGAGGCAGATCCAGGTTGTTCCTGTTCTGGCAAATTGGAAAGGCAATGCTTTTTTTGCTGCCACTGTTCACTATGTCACCTGAGTAATCCAATTGTACTACCCCTTCTGGGCAGCATGCTGGCAGTTTTTTGTCAGAGTTGAGAATAGGGTTTGTTTTAACCTCTTTAAGGCAAGCTGTAACTGCTGCGTAGGTTTGGGTCTTTGGTGGCTCCAGGTTAGCATTAATCTGATGACCATTTGGGGAATTGTCCTTGGGAGACTGGCGGGTCTCAGAGTAACTTGTCAACTTGAGTACACAATTTAGCGAGTTGGCAGTCCCCCGTCCACTTTGTGTGACTCAAGTTGTCTTTGGAGGTTCCTTTGTAGTAGGCAGGCGGAACGCAGAGTAATTCACCAATTTGAGCCCATCTCTTAACGGGTTGGCAGGTCCTGGACTGGTCTGGAGGGTTGAATCCGCCTTCTGAGAACCAGGGTTTAAATCTTGGGTTTTCAATACAAGTATTGAAATGTCATTCATGACACCCCGGGCTTTTCCCTCATCTTGGTTGCCTTGGGTGGCAGTAACACAGAAATGGGTACAATTTGATTGGCCGTTATTTCCGTTCCCATTCCCATTCCAATTCCCATTCAATCCTGTGGGTTTGTGGTTGTTGTTGTTATCATTACCTCCAGGAGGTGACGAGAGGAACACCCACTTGAATGTGAGTCCTTGGGTCTCTCTCGCTTCCCAGTCTGTGCCTTGTGCAGAGCGTTGGATGTTTGCTCCTCTTTTTCTGCTTCACAGTACAGGCTTTGTATGTTGGTAACTTGGTCCAGGTTCACGTGTCTCATTACGTGCGACTTGAGAGTGTTGTAGTACATGAGGTGTGTTGCTGGAGTGTCAAAGGCCATGTAGGATGGGGCGCGGAGACGGAGTTCCTTGTAGGCGCAGGTGAGCTCTTTAACGGTGCCTTTCTGGGTTAGGTTCTTTACTTGGCATATGATCATGAGTGCTGTATCCTTAAGCACAAATCTCGCCAAGAAGTCCTGATTGAAAGTGTCCCAGTTCTTGTCGGTGTGCTCTTTGTGCCACTTGTTGCACCAAGTGCCAGCGTCATGGGTCAGGAAGATAGAAATCTCCACAATCCAAAAACGCTGTGGACATTCCATCTGAGCCAGCTTTCTTTGGGCGGACTGAATCCATGCGGCAGCATTGTTGTCGTTGGCCCCCGCAAAGGGTTCCAGGTGGCACTGCAAAGTCTTTGTGCTACATAGGCAGACATGGTGGCTTTGTCAGCTGGTTGCGGCATTAAGTGAGGTGCCTGGAAGAAACCTTGTGCAGACATAGCATTGAAGGTGGGTAGCGGGATCACCGTGTTTTGGTAGAGGACAAAATCATCAGGTATCACAGTACCAGGCGTATACGGTGTCCAGTTGGGCGGGAGGCCAGACATAATTCTGTCAAGGTTTTGTTGGCCGCGGCTTGTGCGGGCAACAGGCGGAATTTTTCAAGATAAGGTAGGATGGAGAACCTACCTGTGCTACCAATGTTGTAACTGTGCTGTTTTAGCAGAGTTACAAGGGGAAAAATATTTAGAGAATTGATGATAATCTTTATTGTGAGATAGTGATTATATAGCTAGTGTGGATCAACATTTGTTCATGTTGATTGATTTGGTAATCTGAGTTGACTTCCGGGTCTGGCTTTGAGTGGCTGGGTAATTGGATTGCGGGTCACAAACCTGCTTGGTTGAAACCTTGCTGGCGGGTTGAGCCTGTGGTTTTGACATGTGTGTCCTTGTGCTTCTGTTTCCTGTGTTTCTGCTTCTGGTGTTTGTACTTTTCATGTTTGAGTGTTTCTATTTTTGTGTCTTTCATTCTTATGTGTTTCTTTTTCTGGTGTATTCTTCATTCTTGTGTGGTTTTGGTTTGAGCTTGTGTCTAATTCTCATGTTTTCTGTTTCCAGTTTAATTTTAAATGGCCGTGTTACATTTAAACGCCACCTCTGAACTCTAATAAAAACATAGTTTACTCTTAAAAAGTGTTTCATTTTTGAGTTCTATTTCCTGTTGCTATTCTTATCTTTTGCGCTCTTCTGTTTACTGTGCTTGTGGGTTCTCAGCATAGTAGTAAGTTGTTTGCCACTAAAGAAATTGTTAGCTGCTGTGAAAACCTTAGGTTATGCTACATTCTCTTGCCTGATGGAGATCTATGATTAAACTACTCCAACAATGGCTGTCTTAGCGGTGGGATACACCATCTAGAAAGACGCATCTAGAAAATGTGTCCTAAAACGCCATCTAGAAAAGACCATCTAGAAATCCTATGTAAAAATTCTGGCTAAACTGCGCCAATTAACTTAAAAATTAATAAAAGCCCAAAAACATATAAAAAACAATAAGAAAAAACATATGAATAGACTCAAAATATTCCAAAGATACCAAATATGCAATAAAAATGTGAGATCAGCTAGTATCAAATATAGTGCACACAGCTTTGAAGTCAACACACCCCAAAACCATGATATTTCCATATTGAAATTTGTTCCTATGTTTGCATCTATATACTAAAAATAAAGTAAAAATTAAAGAATTTGAAGTAAATTATTTAATAGAAGAATAAATTGATTAGGCTGCAGTCCCAAGAGTCTTAACAATGCCTTTGAGATGGATAAGACAGCCTTCTCTGGTGTAATAGGTCAAAACCTCCTTAGTAACACTTGCAAACTTAACCTGCTGGTATGCATGCTTGGTACAATAACTTTGCCTTTTGATGTCCTGAGGTTAAAGCTGGTTTACATGGACATACCAGATCTTCAGATTGTTGATAATCCTGTCAAGGGTCTGGATGTACAGGAATTCTGGCTATCGCCAACCTGCTTAACATCCAGCTATTGCCTGATTTGGTGCCCTTCCAATATACCGTTTGACCTACCAAGAATGGTAACCAAGCAATATCACATGAAAAACCAAGTATCCAGTTGCTCAAACCCATCCCGCACATGACCAACCCCTATGTTTGATCCAACTAAATCTCTGCCACAGCCCAATTGATATAAGTCTAAAATATTATCCAATAAAAGATACTTCTCTTCTTTCCTAATTCCATATTTGAAGCTTCCCCAAAAGGCGCTCCTTATCAATCCCAATGAATCTTGGAGTGCAATACAACATCTAGAAAGATACCATCTAGAAAAAATTTGAGATAGAGTCAGAATTTACGTCAGCAAAATTAAAAAATTATTAATTAATTATTTTTTACATATTAGTTTCTAATACAGCATCTAGAAAAACAGCATCTAAAAAATGCTATCACAAACTAAAATAAAAAGGAGTGTTATCCAAATAAGATTTTTAAAGTATAAAAACACTCAATAAAGACCCTAAAATATGGCATCTAAAAAAGACAGCATCTGGAATCAAATAAAAAACATTTATGTGATAAATCCAAGCCTTTCATTTATTAACTGTGAATAAAGTATGATATTAATTTATGACCACATATAATAAATCAACTCAAATTAATGCTACTTTGATAGTACTTGTCAGGAAACCAGGAATAGTGTCAGGGCCCAGAGTTCCCGGGACAGTCAGCTGGCCTCCTTAGAGGTGATTAAACATGAAGCTTGGAAGCCCCCACAAAGCACTTTCCAGGGAAAAATATCCCCCTTTTTGACTAGCAAATGGTCCAGGATTCAAGAGGCACACAATCATCAAAGCTTTGGCATTGAGCCTGTTATCAAATTTGGGCCACCTACCTATCAGGAAATGGCACATTGGGAGCACAATTGTTTGATTGCGCAATCAGACAATCAATTCATTGCAGGAGCTAAAAATAACTGTAGCAACTTGCCATGCTGCAAAATTCAAAAGGTTCATGTTATAGCAGCTAATGAGATCTCACCCTCTTATCCAAGCATGCAAATTCCGGTTAAAATTGCAAATCTAACTCCAAATGATGCCATCAGTTCTCTGGTGGCACAAAAGGCCATAGAATCATCAGTAAGGATAAGTAGTGAGGGGGAGAAGCCCTCCTCACTGTTGACATCTTAATAAAGCGAGTTTATGCCTAGAAATTATTATCTTATTGCAGGAATTGTCTATTTTTGCTTATATTTAATTATTATCTTTGCATCTATTTGTGAATCCACTACTCAATACAAGCTTGCATACCCATATCCTCCCCCATACTCATGTTGTCCTTGTCAAAACAGCCCACACCCTTGACCTGGAGTATTTCCATCCCCATCACCTGGATCTACTACCAGTAATGAAGGATATACCAACTGCCCCTCCTCTCCCTGAAACGCCTCCCACCCAGGACTTCAGCAAGCTGGGGGTTGTCTACATAACAGTATTGGGGCTGGCCAACCAAGTTATGCCCCATACTGGGAATTGGCGCCCCCTAGCCACTGCTCTAAACTACCTGGTCCGCATAGCGCATATTGTGTACATGGCCTTTCAGGCCTGGCCTGCCTCCCCTGTGGGAGTCCGGCCAGACTCCAGTATGGGCCGTGACACATAGGTAGAGGCATTGGGCGGCTGAGGATGGGGTTGGGCTAAGCTGGCGGTTAAAGCCCACCATAGAATGGGTGCTAACTTGATAATGTAAGACATAGATTGCCTGAGTAAGGACCAGGGTCCAAAGGTAGGAATCATGGAATCCACCATTCCTGTCAAGGCGATATAGAGTACTTCAAACAGTTTAGTGGACGTGGTCTCTGCAGCAGTGGGGGTCTCCATTGGGCGATTGGGTTGTGGGGTTAAGGGCAGATTCATGCAAACAAAGTAGGCATGCAGATAATTGTACTTGTCTTTGAACAATCTTGGTGGGCTTTTGTACCGCTTTCCTTCACGTCCTATGTATTCAGTTTCTCTAGTCCTGGCCAAGGGGTCAGCAATGAGGATGGTCTACAAGTTGTACTCCATGTAGGCCAAGTTGGGCGGGTATTTGGTAAAATGCACAGGTCTAAAGGGGGCTCCTGGGAGACAGTATAGTGCCTGGGTGGGCTCAGCAGGTTGGTCTCCAGAGGGGGTGGGTGCCTGATGGTCTACTTGAACGGAGTTAAGATGGAAGATCACTAAGACTAGGTAAGGTAAAATTTGTTCAAATCAAAGATTCATAAAACTTTTTTTATCAAAAATGAAAATGTGGCCATCATCATACTGCCAGGGTTTTTATACCATGAGACTTTGTTCTTTGATTTTTGCAGGGTTCAGGTTTGTAGACAAGGCACTGGCGTGGCATGGATCTTGGCTTAGAGTCTTGAGGGCAGCAGATCCAGGTTGTGACTGCTCTGGTAAATGGAAGTGGCAATGCTTTGTTCCACTGCCACTGTTCACTATGTTACCTGAGTAGTTCAATTGTACTACCCCTTCTGGATGGAAGGCTGGCAGTTGCTGGTGATCATTGGCAGAGTTAAAAATAGGTTTTGTTTTAACCTCCTTAAGGCAAGCTGCAACCTCTTCATAGTTTTGGATCTTTAGTGGCTCAAGGTTGGTATCAATCTGGTGACTATTTGGGGAATTGTCCTTGGGAGACTGGCGGGCCTTGGAGTAACTCTTCAACTTGGGTTTGCAATTTAGCAAGTGGGAGGGATCCTGTCCACTTTGTGTGACTTGAGTAGTCTTTGGAGGGTCAGGGTTTGATTCCAGGGTTTCCAATGTTGATTTTGAAACTCCAGTATTGGCTCTTGGCAGGTTGGCAGTAGATCCTTCCCCAACCCCTTTAACCAGGTTACATCTCCTTTGTAGGTATGGGTCTTCATTGGCACCAGTTTGACACCAGTTTGGCAGCAGACTCGCAACTATTCAGGGAACCCTCCATAGTAGGCCAACAGGTTGCGGAGTAATTTAACAATTTGAGCCTGTGTTTAACGGATTGCTGGGTTCTGTACTGTCCTGGAGGGTTCAATCCTCTTTCATTGAACTGGGGTTCAATTCTTGGGTTTTCAATACAAGTATTGAAATGGAATTCATGACATCATCCCCTTCCTTCTTGGGGGTCCCTTCTTTCTTGGCCTTTTTCTTAAGTTATTGTTGGATTGCTAGTTGGGCGTTGGGTAGGTTGCTTAATGGTTCCCAGGTGCTTTCCTTGGGTGATATCCCTTTCACTTGACGTATTACTGGGGGGTTTATAGTGGGTACAGTCCCCATGAACATATTCATCTTTGTATTCTTTGGAGCGTTCTACTTGAATGGGAGGGGGTTCAGTCTTGAGTTTCTGGTGGGGGAGGGAGTTTCCTTCTTTCTTGAATAGAAGCGTGCGGTGAAAGATGTTATGTATTTTCCACAAGGGGGTAATTCTAGTTCAAATGCTACTTCACCTACTAGCTTAGTTATCTTATTAGGGGCCACTTCTTCTGTGGGCTAACTAATGACTGGTAACAGTCAGAGGCACGTTTCAAGAGTCCAAATAGACTTTGTCTCCTACTTTCAACGGTTTCCCAGGGGTCCTTTTTTTTGTCTGCAAACACCTTATAAGTATGGACAGCACAGGTCAGATTCTTAAGACAGGTTTGTTGGGTGTTGTGTATCTGTTTAATCCAGGTTTTTCATGACAGGTTTATTTCTTTACTACCAATACTGGGGTTCCAGGATGGATCAAAGCCATAATTGGCTCTGAAGGGGGACATTCCGGTAGATGTGTGGTCTTTGCAGTTGTAAGCATACTGTGCCATGGGTAGCATCTCTGCCCAGTTATCTTGGTCAGTGTTGGTGTAGCATCATAGGTATTTTTCAAGTATTTGGTTCACTCGTTCAGTCTGGCTGTTGATCTGTGGGTGGTAGGAGGTTGATACACAGCGCTTTACCCCCAAGTCCTTCATCACCTGAGTCCAGTATTTAGAGGTGAATTGGGGTCCTCTATCAGTGATGATTTCTGCTGGAGTACCTTGTTGAGTTAGGATGTGGTTGTGAAAATGTCTAGCTCTCTCTGCAGCAGTGCAGTGGGTGGTGGTAGTGTCAGGAGTGACAATTCATTACCCCAGGAAACCCGGGCCCAAGGGTGGGATTTGAACCCTGAACCTAAATTCCTACGGGCTGCTGGGCCCATGGACCAAGGGCCTGCTTGCCCATGTTTTTTTGGGATTGAGCCCCTGCAAGCTGAGGCTCCATCTAAGTCCCAAAGCCAGAATACCTGCACCAGCTCAACCATGGTGGCGCCCAAAGAGGAGCCTCTCAAATTGCCTAATGGAAGCCGAGATGGCGCCTCTGTGAATTCATGAGTTTGAAGTCCTCTCAAGTAACCAATCAAACCCTACTGCCAAAGATAAACCCAGGCTTTGGGCCTGACCCCGTGACCACAGCAAAAAATCAAGAAAATCGAGTGACCAAATTGGACATTCTGACCAATAAGAGAACACCCAGCCGAGGTGCCATTTTGCCACTCCCACACCTGGGCCCTCTGGCTACCCGCCTGCACTTTCCTGATATTTTGAAAAAGCCCCAATGGAAAATACTAAGTTTGGAGGCGGAATGCTATATATGCTAATAAATTCTGTGCTCAAACCTTATTGTCATTTTTAAATAAAGGTTATGTTACTTTGGCTCTTACAGCTATTGCCATATTTTGTATTTGCCATCTATCAATTCAGTTTAAGATCTCCCGGCTGTCCTGCCCCAACACCTACAGTTTTCTGTCCATCTGGTGCACCCTTTGGGCCTGTTCACTTCACTGATTATCCCTTGAAGCCCAAATATAAGAATTAAACACCAGAGAAAATCCTCAAACTTGACCCGCTAGCCCGCATCCAATATGCTATTAGATACAACTGCCAAGGCTCATGGATATTCTCCATCCCCAAACTATTTAGAGGAAAATTCAATTATCTCCTGGCCTACAATATCTATATGGAACCTCCTGTAACACCCAAACCAATGCCAGCCTCCTCACCCAACCTTCCAACTGACCATATCAGCAAGCTTTTTGGAATAGTGTACATCACCCTCACAGGGGTGGTGGACACCATAGTACCAGCTACTGGCCCGTGGTCTTGGGTGGGTAAGTCTTCTTCCTACCTTATAAAGTTAGCTCCTCTCTTGTGGTGGGCCCTGCCCGCAAAAACTCTGGCCCAAGTTTCCCCCAGAAACGGCGGGTCAGCCGCCCAAGACTGGATCCCTGACAGGTAGGGATAAAATAGGACATCTTAGTAAACCTATCTACCATGACCAGGATGGCATTGAACAAATTGGAGAGGGGCAGTTCTATAATATAATCCATTAAAACGGACTGCCAGGGTCCCGCTGGTATGTCTAGTGGTTTTAGCAGGCCTTCAGGTTTAGATCTACGGGTTTTGGTTCTTCCACATGTCTCACAGCCTTTGATGTAGGCAGCCATGTCTTTGTCCATTTGGGGCCAAGTATAATTCTTCTTGATTCCTCAGAGTGTCTTGAGTCTGCCAGCGTGGCCAGCCATCTCTGAGTCATGATAATTAATGAGTACTTTGGTCCTTGTTTCACTTCTGGTACATAAATTTGTTTGTGTAATAGCAGAGTGGATCCTTTCAGCAAGAAACCCTTCTTGTGATGGAGGCTCTCTGGGTCTGAGGTCAAGTTGTCAAAAAGTTCTGCAAGTATTTGTCTTGTTTCTGCGCCTCAATTATGTCAGGGTTGTGTGCCATGATCTTCATGTACATCATTTGGATGTCTAGGCTGGCAGGGTCAAGGAGTACATGTGTGTTGTGGTACTTGGTTTCTGCAGAGGAAGGGGTTAGATCAGCTCTTCTACTCAGGGCTTCAGGTACCATGTTCACCTTCCCAGGCTTTTAGTTGATGGTCAAGGTGTAGTCAGCCAGTTCCAAAGCCCATCTGGCCTGCCGCTGGTTTAGCTGTCTGGGTTTGAAGAAGTAAACCAAGTTTTTGTGGTTGGTTAAGACCTTTAATGGAAATTTGGCACCACATAGTTGATTGCCCCAATGTTTCAAGGTCTTCATTATTGCAAGCATCTCTTTTTTGTAGATTGGGTAGTTTCCTTCAGCCAGCAGCATCTTCTTGGAGTAATATGCTTCAGGATGTAGCATACTATCCCCTCCTTCCTGAAGAAGGACCCCACCCACCGCAAAGTTGGATGTGTTGGTTTCCAGTATGAATGGCTTGGATGGGTTGGGCATGGCCAGGACAGGGGCAGAGGTGAAGGAAAGTTTCAAGGCTTCAAAGGCAGAAGTACATGAAGGGGTCCAGGCAAACAGGACTTTGTCAGAGCAGAGGCGGGTCAGGGGCAGAGTAATGTGAGAAAATTTTTGGATGAAATCTTTGCAATAATTTGCCAGGCCCAAAAAACTTCTCATATCTTTCCTGCATTTAGGCACCGGCCAAGATGTTATTGCTTCTACTTTGTCCTGTGTCATGGCAAATCTGCTGGTCTTCACTACATATCCCAGGAACTCAACTTCAGACTGAAAGAATTTGCATTTTTTAAGCTTAGCATGTAAGTTTGCTAGGGAGAGTTTTTCTAGTATAAGGTCCAGGTGGCGCAGGTGTTTCTTGTGGGTCTTGCTGTAGATGAGAATATTGTCCAAATATGCAACACAAAAACGGTCAAGGTATTCCCCAAGGACAGTGTTGATCATTCTTTGGAAAGTTCTGGGAGCGTTGCAGAGACCAAATAGCATTACTAGGTACTTGTACAACCCATATCTGGTTTTGAAAGCTTTCTTGTATTTGTCTCTGTCTTTGATTTGGATCTGGTTGAAGGCTTCACAAAGGTCAATTTTTGAGTACACCAGGGCTCCGGTCAGTACATCACAAAGGTCATCAGCGTTAGGGATGGGGTAGCAGTTCTTCACTGTAATGTTGTTCAGTTTCTGGTAGTTTATGTATGGTCGCATTCTGCCATCATTTTTCCCTACAAACAGCATGGACAACAAGCAGGGGGCCTTTGACACTCAGGTGAAACCCCTTTTTTGTCATATCCTCCAGCTATGCTTTCAAGGCCACTTGCTCACAGTGGTTGCAACTATAAATGGGGCCGTGGTGTGGTTGGGTGCCCAGTAGTAGGTTTATAGTGTGGTCATAGATTGAGTGGCTGGGTAGTTTTGTGGCTTCCTTTTTGCTAAAAACATGGTCCTACTTCTGCAGAAAAATAGGTAGTGTCCCAACTCTGGATTCCATCTTTATGGTTAAGAGTTTGTTGATAGGGGTTTGGCCATGGCTCATGCAAAAGAGGACAGTGTTGCAAGATTCAGTTTGGCCCAACGTGGCAGTTTGTTTGCAATAGTTCAGGATCAGGCCATGTTTGTCAGACCAGGAGTCTCCCAGTATAAGGGGGTGGGGTAGTCCGGGTAAGAGGATCAGGGACAATGGGTATACATTATGTCCAATTGTCAACAGGAGTTTTTGTTCACACTCAGCCAGTGTCCAAATAGCTGTTTTCCATGATTACTTGTAGGCTACGCTCTAAAGCTGTCATGCCTAGTTCCTTTGCCAGGCCGGAGTCAATAAAACTTTCATCAGCTCCTGTATCAGAAAAAGCTTTGATCTGGCGCTTGTTTCCTAATAGTTCTATGATCACTTGGATGAATTTTTAAGACTGGGAAGAAGTGTTTATTTGCGCCAGTGAGATTGGGGCAGTGTTCTTCTTAGGGCAGGCTCTAGTCAAGTGACCTGCCTCGTGGCAGTGGAAGCAGAGTCCTTTGCGGTAGTGTTGTTGGAGCTCTTCAGGGGTCATCTCTGTTCTGTTGGGGGTCGGTGTTTTGGGTTGGCAGGCCTGGGAGGAGCCAGCATTCTCTTGGTTCATGCTAATACCCTTGCACAGGGGAACCAGATTGTCTAGGTTGAGGGTGAGCAGATGGTGCTTCAACAAGTCCTTCATTGCTAGGTTGACTCCCTTTTGGAAGATGATGGCTGCCAGTTTGTCTTCCAGTTGGGTGCAAGTCTTTAGTTTGAGGAATTTGTCAATGTAAGCTTGAATGAGACAGGCGCCCTGCCAGATTTCCAACAAGGAGTTTAGGGCGTAGTATCTGGTGTCTTGGTCATTGCCAGTGCTCATAAGTTTGGCTTCTAATCTTGAGTAGTCAAGGCAAAATTCAACATCTTTGGCGGTGGCCTTTCCAAACCAATCTAGTGCGTCTCCTGATAACATGGTGGCCACCCCCAAGACCTTCTTGGTGTCACTGGGGTAGGCGTTGACGTTGATGTTGGTTTGGAAATGGAGGCAGAGGACTGGCATGGCTCAACGGGCTTCTTCTAAGGTGAGTTTGCCCATCTGGGGCATATCCACCTTGGTCATGGTCTGGGCTATAATCACGTTTTGTACTTATGACGTGGCAGGGTTCCGGGGTTCTGCACCAAGTGCCGGGTTTTTTAATTCTTTGGCAGGTTGGTTCTTCATCCATGAGAGTATCAGGAAGGTAATTGCCTTATGGTTGTAATAAGCAATTATCACAAAAAAAGCATACAAGTTGCCCCAAGTGTTAACAACATCTTGGGGCCCAGGTTATCATGTTTGTAAAATATTCACATAATGTAAGGAAACCAGGCATAGGTAGAGACATTGGACGGCTCAGGATGGGGTTGGGCCAAGCCGGCGGATAAAGCCCACCATAGAATGGGTACTAACTTGATAATGTAAGACATAGATTGCCCAAGTATAGACCAGGGTCCGGAGTTGGGGACCACAGAATCCACCAAATTGGTCAAAGTAATGTATAGTACTCCAAACAGTTGGGTAGAGGGGGTCTCAGCTGCGGCAGTAGGTTCCAGCAGGCGGTCTGGTTGTGGGGTTAAGGCAGGAGTCATAGGAACAAAGTAGGCAGACAGATAATTGTACTTGTCTTTGAACAATCTTGGCGGCCTTTTGTACCACTTTCCTTCCCGTCCTATGTTATTGGTTTCTCTAGTCTTAGCCAAGTGGTTGGCAATGAGGATGGTCTCCAAGTTGTACTCTGAATAGGCCGGGTTGGGGGGTATTCAGTAAAATGCACAGGTCCAAAGGGGGCTCCCGGGGGACGGTATAATGCCTGAGGCAATTTGGCAGATTGGTCTCGGGGGAGTGCAGCAGCCTGGTGGTCTATTGACTGGAATTAAGATGGAAGATCACTAATACTAGACAGGGTAAGATTTTTTCAAACCAAAGGTTCATAAAATTTTATTATCAAAAATGACAATGTGGTCTTCACCATACCGCCGGGGTTTTTATACCAAGGGTTTTGCTCCTTCAATTTTTGCAGGATTCAGGTTTGCAGACAAGGTGCTGGCGGGACGTGGGTCTTGGCTTGGGGCCCCAAGGGCAACAGATCTAGGTTGTGCCTGCTCTGGAAAATAGAAGTGACAATGCTTTGTTCTGCTGCCACTGTTCACTATGTCACCTGAGTAGTTCAATTGTACTACCCCTTCTGGATGGAAGGCTGGCAGTTGCTGGTAATCATTGGCAGAGTTAAAAATAGGTTTTGTTTTAACCTCCTTAAGGCAAGCTGCAACCTCTTCATAGGTTTGGATCTTTGGTGGCTCAAGGTTGGTATCAATCTGATGACCATTTGGGGAATTGTTCTTGGGAGACTGGCGGGCCTTGGAGTAACTCTTCAACTTGGGTTTGCAATTTAGCAAGTGGGAGGGTTCCTTTCCACTTTGTGTGACTCAAGTAGTCTTTGGAGGGTCAGGGTTTAATTCCAGGGTTTCCAATCTTGATTTTGAAACTCTTGTATTGGCTCTTGGCAGGTTGGCAGTAGGTCTCTCCCAACCCTCGTTAGCCAGGTTACATCTCCTTTGTAGGTATGAGTCTTCATCGGCACCAGTTTGGCGGCAGACTGGCAACTATTCAGGGAACCCTCCATAGTAGGTTGACAGGTTGTGGAGTATTTTAACAATTTGAGCCTGTGAATTAACAGATCAGCGGGTCCTGGACTGTCCTGGAGAGTTTGATCCGCTTTCAGGGAACTGGGGTTCAACTCTTGGGTTTTTGATACAAGTATTGAAATGTCATTCATGACAGTATTATCTCCCTTTAACACAGCCATTAAAAAACCGCTTTTAATGTACTGGTTTTATTTATTATCATAAAAGAATATGTAATATTTGGGGTTCAACTTCAAAATAACACATTAATGATTTTGTAGGTGCAAGGGTAGTGACTCCATTAACTGAAACTGTTATAATCAGGTTAAAGACAGTGTAACTAAGACCACCTCATCACTTGAAGGTTGGTACAATCAATTTTTTCTGCCTGGTTAAAGGTAAGAAGCCAAGATTCATTGGGATGTTGTAACTGTGCTGTCCTAGCAGAGTTACAAGGGGAAACTATTTAGAAACTAGATAATATTCTTTATTGAGAGATAGAGATTATATAGTTAATGTGAGACATGGATAACAGGAACATGATTGTGTAGATCACACTGTAGGATGGTGAAGGAGGTGACTTGATCCTAGTAATGAGTCAAATTCCAAAATAAGGTATCCACCGTGAAGGATCATCATCTGTTCATGTTGATAAATTTGGAAATTTGAGTTGACTTCATAGTCTGGCTTTGAGCAACTGGATAATTGGATTGCAGGTCATGAACCCACTTGGTTGTAACCTTGCTAGCAGGTCAATCCTGCTGTTTTAACAGGGATTATCAACAATCTGAAGATCTGGTATGTCCATGAGGACCAGCTTTAACCTCAGGCCATCAAAATGTAAAGTTGTTGTATCCAAGCATGCATACCAGCAGGTCAAGTTTGCAAGTGTTAATAAAGAGGTTTTGACCTATTACATCAGAGAAGGCTGTCTTAACCATCTCAAAGGCATTATCAAGACTCTTGGGACTAAAGCCTGATCAATTTACTCTTCTGTTGAATTCTCTCTTTAATTTATTTAATTTTTACTTTATTTTTAGCATATAGATGCAAACATAGGAACAAATTTCAATATGGAAATATCACAGTTTTGGGGTGTGTTGACTTTGAAGATTTGTACACTATATTTGGTACTAGCTGATCTCACCTTATTATTGCATATTTGGAATCTTTGGATTATTTTGAGTCTAGCCATATGCTTTTTCTTATTGTTTTTTGACATGTTTTTGGGCTTTTATTAATTTTTAAGTTTTTTGGCGCAGTTTAGCCAGAATTTTTACATAGGGTTTCTAGATGGCGTCTTTCTAGATGGTGTTCCACCACTAAGACAGCCACTATCGGAGTAAGTTAATCATTGATCTCTATCAGGAAAGAGAATGTAGCATGACCTAAGGTTTTCACAGCAGCTAACAATTTATTTAGTGGCAAACAACTTACTACTATGCTGAGAACCCACAAGCGCAGTAAACAGAAGAGCGCAAAAGATAAGAATAGCAACAGGAAATAGAACTCAAAAATGAAACACTTTTTAAGAGTAAACTATGTTTTTATTAGAGTTCAGAGGTGGTGTTTAAATGTAACACGGCCATTTAAAATTAAACTGGAAACAGAAAACATGAGAATTAAACACAAGCTCAAACCAAAACCACACAAGAATGAAGAATACACCAGAAAAAGAAACACACGAGAATGAAAGACACAAAAACAGAAACACTTGAACATGAAAAATACAAGCACCAGAAGCAGAAACACAGGAAACAGAAGCACAAGGACACACAAAGCACATAACAGACACAACAACCTGACAGGCACCAAAAGAACCAAGAATTGCTCAGATTCCATGACTCAAAAGACACCAACAACTCTTTTAAATTGCCAGTAATTATTACCTGACCAGTAGGCAACCAAACCAGCAAGGCAAGGGTAGACCAGGAACACAACCAGGTGGAGGCAGCGGACCAGGAACACACAACCAGGGGGAGGAGGCAGACCAGGAACACACAACCAGGCAGAGGAGGCGGACCAGGAATACACAGCCAGCGAGGAGGTGGAAGACCAGGAATGTACGGCCAGGCAGAAAAGGAGGCGGACCAGGCAAGATCAAAAGCCAGTCCTAGCAGCTGGCCAGTTAGGACAAGACTGGGCTGAGGAAGGCAGGCAAGCCGAGAGAGGTCCAAGGAGAAAATTTTACGTTAAAATACTGAATTTTTGTATCTGACCTCAGTACATTTTATACTTGCTTCTGCTGAGCTCCAAAGATTGTTATGTACTCTACCATGTCATTTCATTGCACAGTAATGCTCTTGCCTTCCACTACCTAATGTCAGACAATTATCATTTCACTTACTAACCTATGACACTTGACAAAATGGAATGATCTAATTTCAACCCTTTTATTAAAAAATGGCTATGTTACAATGCTAGCCAATGCGGCTAAGCAGATACCAATACTCTCCAATGTGTATCCTTATCAGTGACGTAAAAAATCATCTTCTATGCATTGCATTGATAGATTCTTTGTTTATTTAATATTTTATTATAAAAAAATTAATTCAAAGAATAACGTTGAATAAAATTAAATTTTTGAAAGCAATCATTTATGGTAATCAAAATCATTAACATCACATAAATGAACATTAGAGATGCTATATCAATTTCCTTCAATAAACCAAAGTCTGTAAATTTCTTTATATGATAAAAATGTTTAATTCTCAAAAAAATTAATTGTGCCTTAAAATATGCCTTCCGCATTTTTCTACTATTTTTATATAGTCAGCAAAATACAATATTTCAAACCAAAAAATATATTACAAATACTATATTAGTTTTTTAAAAAAATAAAGGTTTGTTTTTACACCAACCCGGATTAAACATTTTGCAACTGAACCAATGAGAGTTCTGTACTTGGAATTGGGGAAGGCAACAGTCCAATAGGAAAGGACAGAATAATAAGAGTAAGGTATTGTTTATTTTAGGATATTGTGATTAATATACTAAATGGGGAAGCCACAAGGCCACAAGGGGGTGGCATAGTAGGGAGTTCCATGTAGGGTTTGGAGCCAAGGAATAACTTTTGCGGGGATCATCAGGTCAAATTGGCAATGCTCCTAATTAGGATGAAGTACCTGCCATTTGACATTGTCATCAGATTAATTCATAACGTTAGATATGTCAAGGGGCGACTCATCAAGCGCCCCCTGTGTATTGTAAGATACGTTAGCAGGCAAGGCTGGAAACTTGGTTGCAACAAATGTATCATTTTTTAATCACAATACCACAAGCTTCATTTCAAATGTACATCTAGTCTGCAAAAGTGATAGATAGGATCACTTTTTAAACCTTTGAATATACTTAAAATACCTTTGTGAGCTCATTTTATACTGAGTTTCTTTAAATATACAAGCTATATAAGGTGCAAAGATAAACAACAATTTTTTAAAGAAATCAATTACTGATTAAGAACCACTTTTCTTCTTATTCTTTACCCTTGCCATATCTAATATATTTCAATTTCTTTGGTCAATCATTATATGTTCTCTAAAATAAAAGTAGTTGCCCTTAATTTAAAAGGTCTAGGATGAGCTATAAAAAGATGAATTGTCAAATTCCATGCCAGTTATAGGGTGGAATTAACAAATATACATAGCCTATTATTATTAAAAACATTTGTTTATATAAAAGTTTATATCAGTGAAGATTTAAATCTTGTAAATACATAAAAATGTGGAAATATATTAAAAGCATCAAATCAATGTTGTAGCTTTACATTTAATGTTGAGACCACAGGGTTGACCCGCTAGCAAGGTTACAACCAAGCGGGTTTGTGACCCACAATCTGATTATCTGGTCACAGAAGCCAGACTAGGAAGTCAACTTGAATTACCAAATCCAAAAACATGAACAGATGATGGTCCTTCACAGTGGATACCTTGATTTGGCGCTTGACTCATTATCAGGATCAAGCCATCCCCTTATTCCATCCAGCCGTGTGATCACCAATCTTGTTCCTACTATCCTTGATTCACATGAACTATATAATCACTATCTCCCAATAAAGATTATTATCTCTCTTCTAAATATTTTTCCCCATGTAACTCTGCTAAAACAGAACAGTTACAACATTGTAGCACAGGTAGGCTATCCATCCTACCTTATCTTGAAAAAATTCTGCCTGTTGCCCGCACACACCACAGCCAACAAATCCTCAACAGAATCATGTCTGGCCTCCCACCTGACTGGATTCCGTATACTACTGGTACCAAGATACCTGATGGTTTTGTCCTCTACAAAAACACGGCGATCCTGCTACCCGCCTTCAATGCCATGTCTGCGCAAGGGTTCTTTCAGGCTCCCTCCTCAATGCCGCAACCAGATGATGAAACCACCATGCCTGTCTATGTAGCGCAAAGGCTACAAAGCGCAACCTTGGAACCCTTTGCCGGGGCCAACAACAACAACACTGCTGCATGGATCCAGTCTGCCCAGAGCAAGCTGGCTCAGATGGAATGCCCACAGCAATTTTGAATTGTGGAGATTTCCATTTTCCTGTCCCATGACACTGGCACCTGGTGTGACAAGTGGCACAAATATCACACTGACAAGAACTGCAATACCTTTAAGCAGGACTTTCTGGCAAGTTTTGTGCTTAAAGATACAGCGCTCATGATCATACGCCAAGTAAAGAACCTGACCAAGACAGGCACTGTTAAAGAACTCACCTGCGCCTACAAGGAACTCCGTCTCTGTGCCACATCCAACATGGCCTTTGGTGCCCCAGCTACACACCTCATGTACTACAACACTCTCAAGTTGCACTTGATGAGGCATGTGAACCTGGACCAGGTAACCAACCTGCAAAGCCTATACTATGAAGCAGAAAAAGCGGAACAAACATCCAACACTCTGCACAAGGCACAGACTGGGAAACAAGAAAGGACTGAGGATTCCCATCCAAGCAGGTGCTCTTCTCAACCACCTCCTGGAGGCAACAGAAACAACACCAACCACAAACCCACAAGTTCAAATTGGCATGGAAATGGAGGTAATGGCCAGTCAAATTGCACTAATTTCTGTGTCACCGCCACCCATGGTAACTAAGATGAGGGAAAAGCCCAGGGAGAGCACTAAGCTAGCCAAGCTCTCACCCCATGCAACTCCTGACTTGCCCAACAATAAATACCAACCCAAGGATGTAGACCAATGCCCAATGATCCAAGTGCCCTCGGAAGACCCAGTACTATACACCATCACCAGACATCCCAATAAATTGATGTCTTACCCTTTCTGCTTTTACAGTTACACAGGCTCAGCACTCCTGGACTTGGGCGCAGATTGAACCTTAGTCAACAGTAGCTTTGTGGATAAATTCAAGCTGGCCACTAATCCTTTGCAGATTAAAAATGTGGTCCTGGCTGATGAACGCCACATTGCCGTGACAAAGGAAACTGCCCCCTTCTCCATCATGCTTGATAACCTCTACTCCACCATCCAAGGTCCCTTCATTGACTTCCCCCAAATTTGACATTGTACCGGGACTAGGCTGGTTACAAAAAACAACCCCCACGTGGACTGGGCAACCTCTGGGTTGACCATCAAGCGTGAAGGCGTCAACCACCAGATCTACCCTGACTCTGTGGATCTACTCCTATGTGACCATGTCTTTGTATGCATCACTGAGACCTTAGACAAAAAGGAAAATCTGAAGGCAATTGACTGGGACTCCTGCCAGTATGAAATCATAAACTTCAAGGACCACCAGGACACCTCCACGCCGCAAGACCGCAACATTGTGGCCCACCATCCAGAAATCTTTAAGGAAGTGTTACCTGGACTTCCCCCTGAGAAATACATTCAACACTCTATCCAACTCAAGGGGGCTGTACCCAAGGCACACCCCATTTACAGGCTGACCCAAAACAAGGACAACACCCTACGCGCCTATCTCAAGGAGGCCCTAGAAAAAGGACTTATCCGCCCCTCACAGTCTCCCTTTTGGGCCGCCATATTCTTTGTGGCTAAGAAGGACGGTACCTTACGCCTGGTCACAGACTACCGCGCCTTAAACAAAGTCATCATTAAGAATTGTTACCCACTGCCACTGATTGACAACCTTTTTGACACCTTGGGAGGAGCCACCGTATTCTCCAAGATTGATCTAACTGCAGGCTACAATCATATTCATATCAAGGAGGAAGACATCCCCAAGACAGCCTTCCTCACTAAGTACGGTTTCTACAAATGTGGGGTACTCAACTTTTGCATGACCAATGCCCCGTCCA
The DNA here is from genome assembly GCA_014839935.2 of Entomophthora muscae. NCBI lineage: Eukaryota > Fungi > Entomophthoromycota > Entomophthoromycetes > Entomophthorales > Entomophthoraceae > Entomophthora > Entomophthora muscae. The sequence continues at coordinate 98,502 of QTSX02004504.1, read as the reverse complement.
CCTTTGTAACCTTCATGAACAAAGTGTTTGCGCCACACATAAGCAAACATGCCCTAGTGTACCTGGACAATATTATTGTCTACAGCCCCTTGGTGAAACAACACCACAAAGACCTGGAAGAGGTCTTTGCAACCTTGGCACAACACAAACTGTTGGCCAAACCCTCTAAATGGCAGTTCTTCTGGGAGCAACTACCCTTCTTGGGACACATAGTCTCAAAAGACAGCATCAAACCCGACAGTCAAAAGATACAGGCCATCTGCAAGATGCCACCCCCAAAGGACAAGTCAGAACTATGTACCTTCTTGGGAATGGTTGCCTATGTACAATGCTCCATACCCTACTGTGGCATCTTGACTGCCCCTTGTCTGCCATAACAGGCGCCAAGTCTAAGCTTGTATGGACCCCCCAACGTGACCTCTGTTTTAGATGCCTCAAAGAAAAGCTCACAACAGCTTCCATCCTAAAATACCCCAAACAAGACGGGGAATATCAGATAAGAACCAACGCCTCAGATGCATCCATTGGGGGAGTACTAAGAATTAAGAATAGTGATGGTGACTTCCTGCCTGTAGCCTACAAATTGCGCAAACTGACAAATGGCAAGAGCCAATACCCTATCCACAACAAGGAACTGCTGGCCATTGTACACTGCCTAGTCAAATGACGCTGTTACCTAGAACGGCAGGAAGAATTCACAGCACTAACCAATCACAAGTCACTCATCTATTTCAAGATGCAAGCAAATCTGTCACGCTGCCAAGCGCGGTGGATGAAAATATTAGAGAGGTTTAACATGCTCATCCAATATAAGCCTGGGGCCAAGCTTGCCATGGCAGACGCCCTGTCCCACCTGTATGTCCGTGCTTCAAGAGGAGAGAATGGGTTTGATCCAGACTGGCCTCTCCTAGTGCTACGTACAAAAGACAAAGGATTCCCCGCAGGCACAACCAATATCACCAAAGAAACAGTCATTGTTGAAAACGGGCACAGGCTGGCAGGTTCAACAGGAGAATTAGTAGACAGGGGCAAACACTCACTATATGCCTTGGAATTTGAAGATTTGGAAGACATTGACCAACTTAATTGTAATGAATGTTTTTATAGGTTCTATACAAGTAGGAAGATAAAACTGTCTCCTGGGTGTCTACTGCCAATGCCTTATATAGGGGTATTCTCATATTACTAATCACCAGTCACTGGCAATGTCTTCTAGGACATTCCAGCGCACTGTAGAGTCTTGACTGGGTTGGTGGAAGAGGGAACAACCTTTTATTTTTGGGCACAATTCTGCAATGTCTAGCACAAGGACACCCTCTGCTAGCACATTAATTAGTTATCCTTTTTAAGGTAAGCAACCACTTTCTTTTCTGGTTCCAAACGCAAGTCAAATAGGTCAATCAAATTAACCCTGGCCCCCGCATTATTTCCTTTCAAAGCTGGCGTCTCAGCGCTTGATGTAATTTATTGCGGCGCTCTGGCGCTTGCAAATAATCATGTTGGCACCTGGCGCCCAATGTAAACCAGATTGGTGCTCGCAATTATTTATGCTGGCGCCCAAGAACTCAATGTAAACCAAAGCGGCGCTCTGGCGCCAAGAATAACTAATGCTGGTGCCATGGCCTTGTTATTTAGAGTGGCGACGGGGTGGCGCAATTAATCCTTAGCAACAACGTCATGGCTTGCTTATCATGCATTTAATTATGTGATAAATTGGCACTCATTTCCAAAAGGGTAATTGATTGACCCTAGCTAATTGTCTATGGCCACCTAATGAATTAAGATTTCCACAATCCCTGGTCAACAATTCTTCACATATCCCCCCACTTGACCAGGGCTACTCTTCATTCTTTTCTCATGAGCGCCCCCAATAGCAATCAAATTTCTTTGCGTCAAGTCTACCAGGGCCTTATGGCTAGTATGACCAAAAAAGATTATAACGCTTTCATGCAAATGCCACGCCCTTCATGAGTCTGTTTCTTAGACCAGCTACTTCCCAACAAAAATTGCCAATTGTGGCCCCAGGACTGTGACACCACAGTAACAAGGTCAGAGCATGGCACAGTCACGCCTGCCAAAGGGGATAGGGAGGCCAACTCCATTTTTGCGGAGGCTGAGGCGCCCCTAATCTGGCTTCCTTGCCTTGGATTTGAGGATCTCCAAGACTGGTCCAACAACATTGTCCTTGAAACTGCCTTTTCCCTGCTTGTGACGCCCTCCGCGCTACTTTGCCAGGTACTGTCACAGTAAGTTCCATAATGCTGGGTATTGTTCGTCCAAGTAAAAAGGCACAGAAGGCCAGAAAACCTGTATCAAAATTGACTGAGTTAACGTATTTAAACCAAATGGTTGATTGAAAATGGGTCACAGCTGCTTCAGTATGCCAGCTGAAACCAGCTCCCCCTTGTAAACTGATGTTGATAAATCAACGTAATATGAGGGTCACCCAATATAAGCTCATTAATTAGCATGGTTGTCAGAAACTGGTCACACAAGGATTCTTTGCAACCTGGACTAGATACTTACTTGAAGATGCCAAAGAAATAGGAGATCAAGACTCAGGTGGTATTGCTTAGTCAATTTTTCTGATATATATTGAATAATTTTCCCTGTTTCAACTCTAAGAGTTGAGTCCTCCTAAATTTACTCAATAAAAATCAATTATCCCAAGTTCTAATTTTAAATTTTAAAATGCATCCTGTGCTCAGGTTGTTGCGGTATATCCCTTACAACCTGATTCTGAACAGAATCATTTCAGGAAGATGGGGCCCAGCATCTGGAACTTTGTTGTTGGCGCCGCAAAATGTTAATTTCATGCCAGTCAATTTTGTAGCTCCTCCCTCCATTCCTGAAGATGAAAATTGGGTCACTTCTCAATGCCCAGAATTCTATGTTGAAGATGCATTGATGCTTTCCCAGGTCATTTATCTTGGTTTACTCTGGTTAGGATTGATTGTTCTACTTAATCCTGGAGTTACAATTGGAAAATTCACAAAAAAATATCTGAAGCTGTGTTGGTGGTTAATCATCAATTCTATGTGGATTTGGATGGTAATTCCCCATCATTTAGAAACGGCATCATATTATCCAGTTATTTCTGTCACAGACAAACTCCAGCGAGATTCTAGCCAACTGGTCCCGTCCTTCTGGCTCCAGACGTTGCCCTTATGAATAATCAGCCAATAAAGCTTTGCCTCCTTATTTTGTCTTTATATTTATAATTTATTCTTTTTTTGTTTATATCAGTTATTCTTTTTACTTCTCCATATACTTAATTCTTTGTAGTGATATCACTTTTATTCTTTGGGAGGGGTATTCTTTATGAACTTCCTCAGGAACTTTGCGTGTACACGGTTGACCATCTGTCTGTCCTTAATCTCTTTGATAGTGTAGGTGTCTGTGGACGTCCAAGAAATGACTTCAAATGGGCCTATCCATAGAGTTGCCAGCTTGTGCGCTCTGCCAAATCCATGTGTGTTATGGAAGAGTACCCAGTCACCTACTTGGAACTCTTGGAGGGGGGGTCCGCCAGACATTATCTTTTTCCTGGTTCCGTATCTTCTTGGCCAATGTGTTGGAGTAGGCTTCTGACTGCAATTGAATCAAAGTGCGGGCCAGCCTTTGCTGATACGCATGAGACAATTGAGTGTCTTCTTCCCCAACACATGAGTATAAAATGGGGGTTACGCGGGGTGTCTGCCATGAAAGAGTTAAAATGGCAATTTCCCTGTAGAGGAGTGAATGGTGATGTTGTAGGCAAAGATAGCTGGCAGCAGGAACGTGTTCCACTCAGTGGGGCGGCTAGCAGCCAGTTTCCTCAAGATGCCTAATAAGGTCCCATTAATACTCTCCACCATTCCATTTGACTCAGGGTGATACAGTGTTGAAAATATCCTTGGATTCCCATAAGTTTGTTGAGCTTGGTCACCATGTGAGAAGTAAAATTGGTGCTGTTGTCGGTGAGGATGACTTGAGGGCAACCATGACGCAATATGATCTGTTCAAGTAGGAATTTTGCAGTAGTGTTAGCACCAAAGTTGCGCACTGCTTTTGCCTCCACCCATTTGGTCAAGTGGTCTATTGCAACAATGATGTACTTGGTGCGGTAGTTGCTGACTGGCAAGGGCCCTACAACATCAATTGAGACGTTGTGCCAAGCAAAGTTAGGCTGAGCCAAGTGATAGGTTGTTGACTTCTTGTTGGTTTTTTCCCCTGGCATTCTTTGCAGCAGCTCAACGTTTCTTGTATGTTAAAGGCCATGGCCTCCTAAAAGTATTTAGTTTTTAGTTGTGCAAGTGTCTTCCTGAAAGCTCCATGGCCTATTGCCTTATGGGTGCAAACTATTAGGTCCACCAGTTCTGATGGTCTGGGCATTATTCTTATTCCTTCTAAAGTGTGCTTCAATATACACCCATTCTTGATTTCAGTGTCTTCCAGTAGCCTATCTAGGGTGCGCTGAACTTCTGCAGGCTTGTCCTGGTAGTTTCCTGTCAGCATTTTACCGTAAAGTAGGTCAGAGACATCAGCCAGGTGGGCAACCATCAGTAACCAAGACAGTTCATCCTCATTATGATGTTTGACTCTTGCTCTGTGTGATATTTCAAAGTTGTAGGCCTGAAGCTTTAGCGCCCATTGTGCTAAACGTCCTTCAGGTTCTTTCAAGTTCTGAAGCCAGTGTAGTGATTCATGATCTGTGATTACCTTGAAGTGGACGCCATGTAGGTATATGCGGAACTGTTTGTATGCGTATATCACTGCCAGGCACTCTCATTCAGTCACAGTATAGTTATGTTCATGAACTTTTAGGGTTCTGCTGCAGTAGGCTACAGGGTGTTCTTTGCCGTTGGAGTCCACCTGGGAAAGCACACTGCCCACTGCAGTCAGTGAGGCATCCATTTGAACAATGAATTTGCGGCTGAAATCTGGGTATCTCAGGATTGGTTTGTTCATGAGGCTCAAGCGTAAGGTGTCAAAGGCAAGTTGGCAGGCTGGGGTCCAGTCAAATTGCACATCGCTCTTCAGCAAATGGAGGAGGGCCTCCCCCTTCCTTGAGAAGTCTTTGACAACACGCCAATAATAGCCAATCATGCCCAGGAACACTTAGACATCTTGTTTATTGGATGGTACTTTCATCTTCTCTATGACCTCAACTTTAGCTGGCTGAGGCCGTAGCCCTTTGGCATCAACCACAAAGCCAAGGTATTCAAGTTGATACTTAAAGAAGTCACACTTCCTGGGTTTGACCTTAAGGTTAGCAGCCGCCAGGTGTCAGAAGACCTCCTCAAGGTGTTGAAGGTGATCCAAAAATGTTTGTGAAAATACATTGATGTTGTCCAGGTAGACTAAAACGCAGCTCAGTTTGAGGTCATGGAGCATGTTGTCCATGGCACGCTGGAATGTGGCAGGGGCATCACACAGTCCTTGTGGCATTTGGGTGGGTTGGAAGAGCTCTTGACTGGTGATGATGGCACATTTCCCCTGCTCCTTGGGGGGCAATTCAATCAGCTAATATCCAGATATTAAATCCATTATAGAGAAAAAACTTAGCGCCTCCCAGGCGTTCAAGTGCTTTGTCAATTTGCGGAAGGGGGTATGAGTCCTTCTTAGTGATGTTATTAAGCTTGTGGTAGTCAATAACAACGCGGTTGCTCCCATTTTTCTTCTTGACTATGAGTACTGGAGACAATCACAGGCTTTTGGATGGGACAAGCAGGCCTAGTTGGACCAGCTTCCCAATTTCTTCATCTACTACGGTGTCAGAAGCACAAGAACATTGTATGGGGGGAGGCGTATAGGGCGTTCCTCACCCGTGTTGATTGTGGTGGAGTGTGTTTTGTGAACACCCCAGGTCAAAGTCATCCTTGGCAAATATATCCTTGTATTTCTCAAATAGGGCAAGGGCTGCGTCCTGTTGAGCTACAGTGAGCCCTTGTAGTTGTTCCTGTGGGATGATTGTGCATACAGCAGGCGGCATTTCTTCTTCTGAAGGAAGGCCAAACTCATCCAAGGTGCCAAAATTATATATCTCTGTCACCTCTTCAATTGATAATAGATGCAGGTACGCCACTACTTGATGGTGCTTTACCTCAACAGGAGAGTGATTGAGGTTGGCAAGCAAGACCTTTATAGGCCCATGATCAAGGAGTACAATGCCAGGCGCAACCAAAGGTTCTAGCCTAGAGCAATTCATAGGGGTTTCTATCTCCCTGTAAAGCCCTTGGGGGATCTGTAATTCCAATCCAATATCCATTAACACCTGATGACCGGCTGGGATAGTGTAAGAAGAATTGGCACGCAACAGCAGACCCTTATATTCCTCAACTTGGGTGGGAAGATGTTTAACCCAGCGCCCCATTTTACGGTACTTGACTGGGACAACACTGTTGCAATATGCAAGGTTAACATAGGGGGTAGTATGGCTGCCCACCTCTGGGTTTAAGCGGTTATAATACAGAGGGATTGCCTGCCCCAAGATTTCAAGAATGTCATTCTTGAGGTAAGTCTTTACTCCATACTGTCGCATGGATGAGGTTCCAATCAGGATGTTGTAGTTCTCATTGGGAAGCATGATAGCTGGGGCAGAGACTGCTAGCAAGCCAAAGCGTAACGGGAGCGCGCTGTACACTCCTTGGGCAGTGGTTCAGCCTAGTCCAGCTGTACCATACTGTTTCTTGTGATTAATATCTGGTGCAAGCCCCATACGCCGCACTAACTTAGAGAACACTATATTTATAGGGGCCCCTGTGTCAATGATAGCTTGCACCTTGAGTTTGTTCACAAAATTATCAGCATAAGTGCACTCGGAATAAGAAGAACTGATGTTATTTACTAAGTGAATGTCTAGATTGTTGACAGTGGAAAGAAATTTGACAATACTGTCACACAGTTTGGGATGATGATTTTCTATTGTTTCCATGGGGATGGCCACATTGACGCCTCTAAGGGGGGTGGTATCTCCCGAGTGTTGGGGTTCTGTGTCAGGCGTGTCGTCTAATAATTGACAGGCATAAGGCTTGGACACCTCCTTAGCGGCCTCTTGAGAGGCCTGAACCTTAGAGCAAGTTTGCACCATATGCACATTGTCAACAAGGACCTGATGAAGCGTGTCCCCTGAGAATCCAGTATCAGGTGTAAAGAGTAGGTCAGGTGGAACTTTTGTGGATTGCATGGACGTAGAGAGCTCCTCCTCTACTCCACACTGACTTTTCCCTGTACTTTGGATTCTAAGGGTGGTAGTGTGTGGATCCCTGTCTTGAAGTTGCAACTAGAGGCATAATGGCCCTTCCAGTTGCAGCGGTGGCAGACCACCTTGGTGATATCAGATTTTGGCACGGACTTGTTGTTATTAGCAGGAGCCTCCAAGCGTCCTGGATAATTGGGGACTGGGCGGGACTTTGGTCCCGTGTTGGGGGGTCAAAAGGTGTCACTGCACTGGCGCAAGTAGCGTACCATCCAAAGTGCAGTTGTCCTGGAAGGCCAGCATGAGGGTTTGGTACAAAGTCTCATAGGGTTTTACTGCTGCGCGCAAAGCTATATGGGCATTGTGCACAGTCAGAGACCCTGAACCAGTGAGGATCTGTGCCTTGAGGTAGAAGTGGTCAGCAAAGTCAGCAATAGTCTTGTCCTTTTTGAAGCTGATCATCAAGAATTCATTCTTTCTCTTGGTGACCCGGGCAATACTACCAAATTCATATAGCAATGCGCTTTTTGCCGCTGTGTACAACCAATTGTGTTTGGGCATGTGCGGTATAATGAGGTCAGTACTAGGAGTGTCTAATTGGTTGAGTAGGGTGGTGGCCTTATCTTGGTTGTTGGCCCCATACATAGACATTTTTAACAGGCAGATGAATGTGTGTACGTTGCCCTTAGGATTGAACTTAGGCAAGTTCATTGGTTTGAACCGGGTAGGAGTTTTGGGCTGAGGACAACAGCAAGGGGGGGGGACTCTTCACAGCAACTTTGGTCAAAGAAGTTGGTGCAAGAGCTCCTGGCTAGAACAGTCTCCCTAGGAGCTTGTGGGGTATCCACAGGCATAGGGGGGACGGCAAAGACCCGTGGGAGGCTTTGGCGGCCTGAAGAGGACAAGGTAGCCCTGTTGTTGTATACTGAGATGGAGGTGAGCTGTAGTGTGGCGCTCTCTCCAGAAGATACGCTGGAAAGACCCAATACGCCCAAATCTTGGCCACTGCAGCGGCATCTGGAGTCCACCAACTTGTCCTGGGCGTCCACTATCTCCATCTCTGCATTACGGAGAGAAGATCATAGGCGCTCAATCAACCTGGTGCACTGGACCATCCCTTTGCAAAAGTCTTCTAAGGCAGCACGCTGAGAGGCAGAACACTTGTCATGTCCCTTCAGCTCAGCTCACAATTCTTTGAGCTCAGCCTTGAGAGAGGCAATACTCTGTTCTCCTTTGTCACATACTCTTTTCATTTCCCGGAATATCTTGTTTTTTGTGGCCACAATATCCTCTACTTGTTGCTGAATTTGATTGAGTTCCAAGCATTCAAAACCCTCAGTGGTGGAGCTGTTGGTGAATTGAGCTGAGAGTTCCTGGCGTAGTTGAGAGATCTCCTCCCCAATGGCTTCCTTAATATGGTTTTCATATTGGATGAAGTCATCAAAAAGCGCCAGAACCTCGGCCTTGGCAGTATTGGCAATGTTGCTGGACTCCTTGCTCTCTTGCCATGTGAGGCGTTGTATCTTGTCAATATTATCCTTATTATTAGAGACCTTCTCATCCAAGTCACGTAGGCAATTATCCTGTTGCTCCAAGGAGGCGCCATGCTTGGTGAGAAGATTGGTCACACTGTTACTGGTTGTATTGGCACCCACCATGTATTGTTCAATGGCTATTGCATGGCGAGTGACGTCCTGGGCCCAGGCGGGTCCCATTCCAAGATTTTTCAGGGTTGACTCTATCACGTGGATCAAGTGATTGTTCAGCTGATGGGTAAGGTCCTCAAGCTGACAAGCCAGAGTGGTTTGGTTGTCCTTGTTGGCTTGAGTATAAGCCAAAATTTCCTCAAACCCAGAGTCCAGTTGTTGCACCAACCAATCCTGGTACTGGTGCTGGCGCTCTGCGTACGTGACCAAGTCCTGAAGTTCCAGGTTATGCTGGGCTTAGACTCCCAGTAACTGATGTACCGTGGGGTGGACAAATACTTGCAAGTAGTCTGTAGCTTTCTTGAGGGTGGGAAAGCGTTTGAGGTCTCCCTCATTGGTTGCCAGGTAGCTGCAAAATATAGCCATGAGGCGTTGAGCCTCAGGGTGCTGATGAAAGAGAGACAACTGGATATTTGTAGGTTCCTGGCTGAGTTGGTACCCAAGGAAGAGCCCTGAGGCCACTGAATCTAGGTCTTGGCAATTTACCTGTGTGAGGCAAGCAAGAGGCACCACAGGAACCTCTGTGTAGTGGCAGGAGGGAAGTACAGGCAAGTCCTCCACATTGATTATATCCTCTTGCTGTCAGAAAAGCTGGTCCCTCTCCACGTTGCTGGTTTCCATTACCAAGTAATGTTCCAAATCCAGTTTGGTCTTTGGGAATGGAGGGAGGTGCATCAAATTTGGAGGACGAGAGTTGGTTGGAGCGGGTGGTGCCCTTGTTATGAGCACCACTTGTTGAAAACAGGAACACACTGGCGGGTTCAACAGGAGAATTAGTAGACAGGGGCACACACTCACTATATGCCTTGGAATTTGAAGATTTGGAAGACATTGACCAACTTAATTGTAATGAATGTTTTTATAGGTTCTATACAAGTAGGAAGATAAAACTGTCTCCTGGGTGTCTACTGCCAATGCCTTATATAGGGGTATTCTCATATTACTAATCACCAGTCACTGGCAATGTCTTCTAAAACATTCCAGCGCACTATAGAGTCTTGGCTGGGTTGGCGGAAGAGGGAACAACCTTCTATTTTTGGGCATAATTCTGCAGTGTCTAGCACAAGGACACCCTCTGCTAGCACATTAATTAGTGATCCTTTTTAAGGTAAGCAATCACTTTCTTTTCTGGTTCCAAACACAAGTCAAATAGGTCAATTGAATTAACTATGGCGCCTTGGTGTTATTTCCTTTTGAAGCTGGTGTCTTGGTGCTTGATGTAATTTATTGTGGTGCTCTGGCGCTCACAAATAGTCATGTTGGCGCCTCAGCGCCCAATGTAAACCAGATTGGCGCTCTGGCGCTTGCAATTAATTATGCTGGCGCCCTGGCGCTCAATGTAAACCAAAGCGGCGCTCTGGCACCAAGAATAACTGATGCTGGCGCCTTTTATTTAGAGTGGCAGCAGTGTGGCGCAATTAATCCTTAGCGACAACGTCATGGCTTGCTTATCATGCATTTAATTATGTGGTAAATTGGCACTCATTTCCAAAAGGGTAATTGATTGGCCCTGGTTAATTTTCTATGGCCACCTAATGAATTAAGCTTTCCACAATCCCTGGTCAACAATTCTTCACAGTCATCAAGAATGAACACTTCTTTGCTGACGTATATGGAACCCTTCACAGAAAAATGACAGATGGCACAACCATTCCCTACATTCCCACACATCAGCAAGTTGACACCATTCTTTGCTACCACAGAGATCTTGGACATACTAAGAGCCAAAATCTATACAAGTTCCTAAAGCATAAATACTGGTGGCCAACTTTATACCGTGATGTCAAGGAAGTGTTAGAACAGTGTGAGGTATGCAAAAAGTTTGCTAAAACAAAACCCCACCAAAGTCTGTACTCCTCATTTTTACCCAACTACCTTTCAAAGTATGGGCTCTTGACATTGTGGGCCCCATGCCAGGAAAGCACAATGACAAAAAATACATCATCACAGCCATTGACTTTGCAACAAGGTGGCCAGTAGCCCAAGCGGTGAAGGCACACACTGGCAATGACGTCTGACAATTTATTGGCAAAGAAAAAATCAGCAAGTTTAGAAAGCCAGAACTCCTGATAACTGATGGAGGCGTAGAGTTGACCTCCAAAAACACCAATGTATACCTTACCAAGAATGGGGTCAAACACACCGTCATAACACCATACCACCCACAGGCCAATGGACGCGTAGAGCGGCTTAATGGTAGCCTTGTGCAAGCCCTAGCCAAACTCACTGCCGGGAGACCTGAAGACTGGTATAAGCAGCTACCAACTGCATTACTTGTGTGCCAAACCCAAGTGAACAAATCCACCAGAAAAAGCCCGTTTGAACTGGTATACGGCACACATCCAAATATCATTCTAGCATTGACAGGACCTAATTTGGAAATTCCATGTCAAGCCCCCTTTCTTGGATCCTCAAGTAGTAGAGGCCAACAGCAAGCAAACAGCCAAAGAAAAAGAACACCTACAAAAGACATTCATTCCCATCTGCAATAGACATGAAGTTTGGGACAAAGTATGGGTCATGAACGTTGACAAGAGCAAGTTGCAACCTGAAAAAGTAGGGCCAGCAATCATTCTGTAGGTAAACAAAAATAACTCTTACCTTGTGCAAGGGCTTGGGAAACGTAAGCAAGACAAGACCCTACACCATGATTGCCTACAACCCTGAAGGGCAAGCCAGAAACAACAAGAAACCGCCCTGCCTGCCACCAAACAACAACTGGTTCAGTACGGCGCCCAGGCCCCTGACAATCTCCCTGACAACCTGCCCCCAGAGGAGGCCAACCTTCAGCTGGGGGGGTGTTGAAACCACAGACTTGACCCGCCAGCAAGGTTCCAACCAAACGGGTTTGTGACCCACAATCTGATTATCTGGTCACCAGAAGCCAGACTAGGAAGTCAACTTGAATTACCAAATCCAAAAACATGAACAGATGATGATCCTTCACAGTGGATACTTTGATTTGGTGCTTGACTCATTATCAGGATCAAGCCATCCCCTTCTTCTATCCAGCTGTGTGATCACCAATCTTGTTCCTACTATCCTTGATTCACATGAACTATAAATCACTATCTCCCAATAAAGATTATTATCTAGCTTCTAAATATTTTCCCCATGTAACTCTGCTAAAACAGCACAGTTATAACATTAATTACTTATCTAAATCTATTATCAATTAGTACATACAAAGAAATAGTAAAAAGGGAAATATAGGAGTTGTTTTATTTCTAAACCCACAATTATTTACTCAAACTGTTATGGCTGGAGTTTGTAGTATATAAATTTTAAAACACAACCAAACCTCCTGAAAACAATTCAACTAAATAAAAAAATGTGGACATTTACTTTTTTTAGAGTAAGAAGAAAGCTTGGTATTTAAGTACAGTTTTCGCCTCATAATTATACAGTAAATAAACTATAAGTTGATTATTGCAACTAATTTTCAATTCTTTTATGTTTCTAGGCTTTAGAATATAAACATCCTCAATAAAATAAAACATTACTTATTATATTTTCCAAGCTAAAAAATATTTATATTACATTTCATCATATTTTTATAAACTAATTAATATTTAAAGCTACCAATTTGATACTAGAAATATATTCTTAAGTGGTTAGCGTTTCTAACCATTGAATACCTATAATATCATCAAATTTAGCAAGCCATCAAAAAATCATATTAAATAATTTTGTACTTCCACACAAGCTTATGTCATATCTTTTGTGATTATTTCTCTCTTTTTCAAACCAGAAGGACTGGCCCATCATGAAGACACAACTCAAATTAAAAATATGGCTTAAAACAACCAATTAAAGACCAGAAATTCAATACAGTAGTTTTCAAACCTGTTGAGATAAACAAAAATCTCATTCTAAAAATGAAAACAATTTGGTCTAAAAACAAAATCAAAAATCAAGGATTATATATTAATTTACAATAGATTTGGATCCACCTTGATTCTATTTTTAGACTGAGTTGTATTTGTTTTTAGACTGAGATTTTCTGTTCGTCTCAACAGGTTTGAAAACTACTGTATATTATAAGCTTAAATTTTACAGCTGCTATCAAATGGCTAAAAAATTTCAAATGGGGTCAATCTAATAGCTAAAATAATATTACCTCATCTAAGGGCAGGCTATGCCATCTTGAAAACATTGTCTCAAATTATATCATCTCAATTTATTTTAAGCTGGCATGTTTTGTGTTAGGACTAACAAATTGTAAAAAATATATAAAAAAAAAAAATTCATCTGTAATTTTATATTATGACAGCTCAACTTTGCTTTTTTGAGTCAAATTAACTAAACCTTATTTTGCTAACTTTATTTACATATGAAATCCCTTAGTGTGAGTTGTTTTTATACCATCTCAAATTCATGCCATTTTATTTAAGCCATTATTCACCTAATTAAATAGGCAAATATCAGTACTAAATCAAATATTTTTATAATACAAGAAGATACTCCATGTATTAATCCAAGACACTGATATTAGAAGCAACCCAAACCTGCATCAAAGTGATATTATTAATGCTGATTATTACTGTCTTTCAAAAATCCATTTTGTATAAGAAACAATATCCTTATCTATACATTAATATTGTTGATATTGATAATTCTGGGAAGCAAATATAGCTATTAATGATTGCCGCCATTCCCAACTTGCCCTACTTCCAGAATGCCTTCCAGATTCTCTCCCAAGCATCTTGAAACACCCTGATCTTTTTTATGTCCTATAATTTTATTTTAAGGCTTTTAAAGTAGTTTTAAAAGCTATGGCAACAACCAAAAATACCTCAGATTTAAACAAAATGATTTCAGATTTGAACAAAATCCAAGTTGCGCAAGATTCAGGATTCCATTAATTTAAATATTTTTGGTTAATAAATGAACTGTCAAACAAAAAAACAAAATTTCACTAGCCCACTATATAAAATTATATCAAACATCAAGCAAGGTAGTGTCAAATCACAAACAAACTGACCTGACACAACAAGTGAAATGGATGGATGCTATTCCAGAGTATATTATAATCCAAGCAGGATTTATATGAGGCACCAACAAAAGGACTAAAATGAAACAAAATTAGAGCAATCTAGGAGCAAGATTCCACAAGCACAAAACAAAATGGAGTCACACAAGATGTGTAGTATGAGCAGCCTAAAATAGAAAAACAGCAGTTTAACAGCCAATCAACAGCTATCTAATTTAGGAACAGAGGCAGTTTTATTCATTTTCATGGCTGCATGATTTGTATGGAATGGTTTTGAGAACTTTCCATATATGGACTCAAGATTACAATAAAAACAATATCATTAAATTTTAAAATTTCTACTTTTAATGATTTTATCCTAGGTTTTTTAATATGGTTTTCAACAACAGCACCAGCAAACAAGCCAGCAGCAGCCAAGCCAGCTTTGATGGAGGTGAGGTTCAGGGTGTGGAGGCACCTGTTTATACCCAAGCCTTGGAGGTGGGTAACAAGAAAGCTGAGCTGTACCTGACCACCAACCCCTATGGCTTTGACTTGTTCAGTAGTCACACAGTGTCTAGCTCTGCCCCTGCTCCCGTACCCACCCCTGCACAAGCTGCCTGCCAACCAACCAATCAGGATGGCAACCTTGATTTGGAACATCTTCCTGCTGCTAGCCAACCTGCCCCCCCTACAGCCAATCAGGCTTCAGCTCCCATGGCCCAGCACCCCAAACAACAAATCATCACTGCCCAAATTCTCCAGGAAATTGTGGCACTAAACCTACAGGGTCTGTCATGGGACCAGATTGTTGCCCAGTTGCAATTTACCCAGGCTACTGTCATGCAGGAATTCAACAACCTGATGAACAGGGGGAATCTGATCAGGACTGCCAAGAAGCCCAAGAAGGCCCCTGAGTCCCAAATCAATGAGGCATACCCAATTATGTTTGACCTCCTGCAGCGGGACCCCAAGCTTCCCTTGACCCAGGTCTGGAAGAAACTTGTGCACCATGGCATTTGGGTGTCTGAGTGCATGGTGCAGCTCTGGATGTATGGGAAGGTGGCTTCAATATAGGTTCTTACCAATTTTGCCAGAGACCAATGGGATGGTGCTGAGGATTCCCTGTATGACACTGCCATTGAATCAACCCTGGTCTGATGCCTGACTAGTCTAACTGATGATGTCATGTTCATCTCCTAATACAAGCTATCAATAGCTTTTGATGATTTTGGCAAGCAAAGAAGAGCTTCCACTCAAAAAAGGAAGGAAGAAGGTCAAGAAGGGGACTGTTCATTGGTGCATTTCTGGCTGTTTCAGCCAAGGGTTTTGTCTACTATTGAGACAAGCCCAGATTTAATTGATGGCTACTTGTACAGACTACATCCTTGGTGGATTACTCAACTCCTGGGATGGCTCAAATTCCAAGTACCAGGTTTTCTTGAGCCACCAGATGGAGGGTAGCTCCACTGCCCTCAAGGCCATCCAGGAACGCGGGCACCAGGCCTCTGTGTACCCAGCTGGTCACGCTGATATCCATCTGGATTATTTTGTGTTCTTTAATATTGGAGATACACTCCAGGAGCGCTGCCCTCAGGCTTTCAACAACCTCTATCTTGGGGTCCTTGACCACAATTCTCTCTTTGGTCACCAACTGGTGGCTGACTTGTTTGCGCAAATGGTTTTCCATGTGAACATGGGTAACCAATCACAGAAAGACAAGCACCTCCCACCATGTGCCACTGCCACCTACCAGCCCATCCAGCCAATGACAGACAAGGAATACACCAAGTTGTATATGGCAGCCATCACACAAAATCCTCCTGCCTCCACCCCCGCCACCAACACCCCTCACCCACAAGCCCAACCCACCAATCCCAGACCCCCCAGGCCAGCACCGCCTCTACGTCTTCCTTCCTGCGCTATTCTGCCTCCTAGGCATCACTCTTCCCTGCCCCAATAAGCCCCCTGTTGCCAAACATTTTCTATTTATATTATGATTTATTCTGAATTTCAATTGTTCATGTTCTCTTTGTTTATAGTTGGCTATATTCTTTATGTTCAGCTTATTTCTATAAAATCATATATTTACTATGTCGTGTATCTAGATCCAGAACACAGTTATTTTTAGCACTTTGCACAGCTCCTTGTGAAAATATTAACAACAATTTGGTGATCAGCTAAATTTGAATTAGAAAATTATAGGTTAAATTGATTTTAGATAAAGTTGTTAATGATACAAATTCAAAACCTCAATGATAAACTTTAAGCCAATCAGGAGCCAAGTGATAAAGTGATTGTTGTGACATAAAGGGTCATTCAATAATTCTTTGGTGCATGTGTGCTAATTGATATGATTGGCTGGTTGTTTTGCCATTGTGCACCATTGCCACTGTGGCAAGTTGTTGGTGGACTAGTGCCCAACTCAGCTGCTGGGTTGGGCACTAGTCCACCAACAACTCACCACAGCGGCAATGGCACACAATGGCAAAACAAACCAGCCAATCATATTAATTAGCGCACATGCATCAAAGAATTATTGAATGTCCCTTTATGTCACAACAATCACTTTATCACTTGGCTCATGATTAGCTTAAAGTTTATCATTAAGGTTTTGGACTTTGGATCAGTAATAACTTTATCTAAAATCAATTAACCTATAGTTTTCTAATTCAAATTTAGTTGATTACCAAATTTTTGTTAATATTTTCACAAGGGGCTGTGCAAAGCGCCAAAAATAATATGGCAATTAAGAAAAAATGCCAATACAAAGCCAACAACTATATTGAGATGAGCATAAAACATATACACAATGGGGAAAATGGGATATTGGAGTAATGTGAAAATAAACAGGAATAAACAAAGAGGCAACAGTATCAGAATAATACAAATTTTATTGGGGCAAAGGCTATAAAAAAATATGGAAAGGTGAGTAAAAAAATCATATGAGAGAATTGGAAATGCTTTTGAAGGATCTTGACTCTGCAATTGCAAAAATCAATGACATTGACCGCAAGGTCAAGGCAAAAGTCAAGGCTTCCGTTCTTACAGGGGACAAAATTGAAAAGTTGTCCACCAAGTCACTCATGGCCAAGATGCCAGACACCCCCAAAATAACAATTGAGTGTCTTCTTAACGTTCAAAAAACTGTAGTTGAGGGCCTCCAGTTCAAGTCATTTGCCCTCTCTGCGCTGTCCGTCTGGATCAATGATCCTGAGATGTATGCACATCTCAAGCCAGCCAGCCAAGCAAGAAAGAGCTGAGGATACAGAATTGCCCGCCCAACTGCTTGTGCCAAGAATGGCTAAGCCTGCTGAAGCTGCCAGCAAGGAGGAAACCCGCAAAGGTACATAAAAAATTATAATTAATAAAAATTCCAAAATACTTACCTTTTTTAGAAAACATTGACGGTGAACTCTGCTGGGTCCTGGTTCCTTTTGTCCCACCCACCTTCTATTCAAATCATGCCACTCACGTGGCCAAACAGCTCTATCTGTCCCCCCTGTCTTGCAGGTGCTCAAAGACAGAATTCACGGGTCCTTCCCAATTACAAGGGACGTGCTAGCCGGGCTGACGCATTCTGAGGGTGCTTCTGAGTGGGCAGTTACTGCCTACAAGGATGCCCAACTGGTCCTCCTTGACCCGGTGGTCCTCAGTGGAGTTTACTGTGTAAACTCCATTGAGCTTGTTTGGGACATCCTGGAGACGCTCCCATTCAAGAATGTACCAGAGATGGGTTGGGCCCATGTGGCTGCTTGCTTCTGCTTCCCGGTGGAGCACACAATATCTTACCTGTTGCAGATGCAACAGCCATCAAGAAAACCAAAATCCTCCTGGTGGACTTTGGGCTGGCCTGGAGTGCCAACAAGACAGGGGTCCCTCAAGCAATGGAGCTGACCTTTGCTAAAACCAAACATGAGAAAAAATAAGCGCAGTATACAATAAGCTGTGTGAGTTTACTGAAGCCTTTGCTGGACAAAGGCTTCATCTGGTGGTTTACCTGAGGTATCCTCTTCTACTTCTGGAATGGGCGCTGATGTGGAGGATCTTGATGGGGTCCTCCTAGGGATTGATAAGGCCAGGCTCTCCCTGGACGGGAAGAAGGTCCCCCCGGGTACAACTTGGTGGACCACGTGATACAAGACGCCCTGGTCCTGGCAGGGATTTACAGGTTTTCAGCCCCACCAGAGAAGCTGCTCCTACATTCCCACCTGACCCTTCTCTCTTTTACTAGCCGTCAAGAATAGTTTTAACCAGGGTTTATCCCCTGTCCACAGTGTGGCAGTGGAGGTCGTGTGCCACCTCCATTGCAGGGTGGGTACATACTGAAGGACTCACTATAGGCGCACACAATAAAAATATGATTCCAATAAATTTTATTACAGTAGTTTTAAAACCTATTGCAACAAGCAGAAACACTTCAGATTTAAACAAATTGAACTCAGATTTAAACAAAATTGAAATGAATCCAAATCTATTGTAAATCAATATAAATTTGTTTAAAATTAATTTTGTTTAAATCTGAGTTCATTTCGTTTAAATCTGAATTGTTTTTGCTTATTGCCATAGCTTTTAAAACTACTGTACAATTTATATTATTTTTATTATGATAAATTTTTATAATTTTTATTTCATCAAACCAGTTTTGCAAAATGTATTGCACGAAACAGTTTTCATAAAAGCATAAAATTATAAGTTAATAAAATAAATTCTAACTTGTACATTTTATGTTTAATTTTTTTAAAACTATTTTTATATTTATTTGACAAAAGTGATATAAATATATTTGTGTAATCCAGTATCAAGTGTTTGGGATAACCTCAGATGGCATAATAAAATATTATAAAATAAAATAAATAAATTACTAACATCCATTGATGGTCCTGCTGAATGTGATTGCGGGCTTGGAAACATCTAAATATAAAATGATAATTAATAAATCTTGAATAGTAAATTAGAGAATATAAAAAAAGTTGGATACACTAAGCCTTTAATTGATTGGCTGTTTGGCTAGGCATGCAGGGATGAAAAAATCAGTGTGGCCATAGAATTTGGCCACAGTCTCAGCTGGTAGGGTGTGGATCCCGGCCTGCAGCAAATCAAACAGGTCCTTGGTCCCAGTTGGGGTTCCTTGCTTGATGACTTGCTTGAGCCACCTAAAGACTTCCTCAATGGGATTTAGGAAGGGCAAATAGGCAGGGAGGAAGAGAAGGCGCAAATTTGCCGTGGCCAATTGCTGGGGGCCCACTGAAATGCTAGTGTCAATCATTGGGAATTCCTCAAGAATATCAGCCACCTTATGGAGACCAACGTTGTCCAGCACAATGATGTTGGTGAGGCCCAGGCTTGTGCGCCTCAGGTGCTTCTGGAACAATCAGATGAATGATAGAAAGGTCCTGCTGTTATGCAAATCTAATATCATTTGGTAGAGCTCAACCCCCCTTTGGACCAAGGAGAGCCACCATTGAGTAGGCTGTGGCGCAGACTGCTAGCATGCCAAGCCATCCTGTCATTGGAGCCTTTGGGGACATAGTCATATGCATTGGCATAGACAAGGAAAATTCCAATTTGTCAATATAGTAAAATTTGACTGTCTCCTTGGCTTTGAGGGCAGTGTACGCCTCTGCGTAGTTTTTCTGGGTCTCAATGTTGGTTGGGCTGTTTCTATTATAGGGAGATACCCTGAGCTTTTTCCAGGAAAAGCACATTCCCTTGAGTAGATGGTAGTAAAAGGAAATTGAGGCCTCAACCCCAAAAGTAGTTTTGACCATGGCCTGAATATTTGCCAGTTCAAGATGGCAGTCCCGTGTTATCCACTGGCAGATTGCTCTTTTGTGCTCTTTGGTGATCATGGTAGAAATGTGCAAGGATTTCTCCGCGGCAAGGACCTGGACAGTATTGATGAATTTGTGGAAGGTCTTGCTGGTGTACTTGGGATCCACTCCAACAATGAGCCGCAGCTGCCTTGTAATCACCAGATTCACGCATTAGCTTAAGCAGGATGATGTGTTTGATGTCAGGGATGCGCTTCTGGGCAGGTGTTTTGATGGTGGGGAATGACTTGTTGGCATTGGGCACAACACAGAGCATGGGTACCTTGGTGTAGAAGGCTGCAACCTTTTTGAGCACTAACTGTCCCTCATTGGTTTGATAGAACTTGGGCTCCTTGTCCTCTTCCTGATTGCCATCACTGATGTAGGGCTTGTAGCTAGTATCAAGTACAGGCTTCACCTTCTCCAGCATGGCTGACAGGACCAACTCTTGCTAGTACACAACATCAAGCACGTATGAAGTAAGTTCTACCTCCTTGTCTCTAACTTTCTTGGTGAAGGTAATCTTGGTGGGCTTCTGGGTCAGCTTGGGGACCCAAGGGTTTATGCTCCGCACTTTAGCAGCTTGTGATCTTCAAACCGGTTATGTCAGTGCAGCATCACTATCAAACTCTCCTCTCCCTTCTCCTTCCTGAGTAGGCATTTGTGTTGCACTAACTCTGTTCTTTGACCCGCAGGGGCAACTGCGACTGCAGTGCACAGCAGGTGCAATGGTAGTCTGTTGATGTGTTCCTTCCATTTTAAAATTTAATAAAATATTAAATAAAACTCAATTAAGTTACTCCCAAATTTTAATTTTTTGCTTTTATCTGAATATGGATATGCAATTAATATTTTTTCCCACCTAATATCCCAATCATAGATTTTTTATTTCTTAATTAGTTGTTTCTGGTTTTACAATGCCCATTTTATAATACCCAAAATAATTTCCACCCATTTCCCCAGATTTTACGCCAAATTAAGCACCCAACACAATATTTTTAAAATTTATGTTTCAGATCTCGTGTCTTATTTTAGATACCTTGGTATCATTCTTGATTGCAATCCATTGCACAAACTGAGTGAGTGATTTTTTTACATAGTGAGTTGATATCATGTTTTGTTTTTGGATTGAGTTTTGACACACCGCTCTTGGGTGTATTTTGTCACCAATTCACATAGTAAACATATGTACACTGAAAGTTGGCTCACACCATTTTTTTGTGAATCCATGTATTTTGGAATATATTTTGAATGGTTTTGATTTGCGTGTGAGCACTTCTTTGCTGTGTTGACCCATTTTTCTCATTAACGCCAAAAATCCCTGTTAACAGAGTGTATATTTCAACCTGATAGTTGGATTTCATTTAAATATGAAATCATTTTGTTTAAATCTGAGGTATTTTTGGTTGTTGCTGTAGCTTTTAAAACTACTGTACCTCATATCCAATAAAATTATCATTTATTCTCTCTATCTTGCTTCATCACAGCTTACCTTGTTACTGATAGCAATATATAGAAAAACTTACTATGCCATGTCAACAGACAACATTCACATCCCACTCCCAGCAGACCACATAGTGGTGCAGGCTAGCGTCAACAATATGTTCAACACTGAAAAACAGCAAAAGAATATCATACCCTTCACAATCAACACAGATATTCCCACATGATACACTTTATATATTAACTATATCATGCCTTGTGATATGATGTGCTCCTTAAGACACATAACCATCCTCCTGAGCATGTTTGCATCACAAGTGCAAAATAACAATGGCCAAACTGTCCCCATCAATACCAAATACTTGGGAATTGAAATATTTTCAGGCAAAAAAAGGAGAATTTGAACAACTGGCTGCATCACACAGCATCCAAACCCCTCACAAACAAAATTCCTCAGGAAAGATGGGTACAAGAAGTTGGTAAGCGCCTCATTGAGGCTGCTGCAATTAATTTGTCAACTGGGTGAACAACAGGCCTGACAAACAATTAGAAAATCTATAAATTTTCAAGGTAGATCTCTTCAATGTATTCAAAGCACTGGAAACACTCCAATGCATTATGATCTAACTAAGCTATCTTTCCCACAAAACCACTACTGTAAATTCAGAACCTAAACTTAAAAATGCAGGATTGTCAAATCCTTGGTCCAAATCTCAAATCACTTTTGCGGGCAACTCAGCTGAGTGAAAATTAAAATATTTAATAAAATAAACCATATAATTTGACTTTTTGATTTATTTAAATTGGCAAATTTTGAATCCCTTGAGCAGATAACTCAACTAACAAAAGACAAAACACAGCAAACAATGTGGGATACATGAATCAAAAATATGGGATTATAATGTACAATTTGAGATTTTCTGATTGTCAAACAAATCATAGACATCATATAAAAATTAATGAATCTGAAATTGCGGGATTTTCAAATCCAAGAACCAAATTTCAAATCAAAAATAAGGTGAATTTGAAATAAATATAATTTATGGGTGTCTCAAAAAGGATTCTAAAGGATATAGAGTGGATTTGTGCTAATTATTTTAGGAATCATATGTATTCTCAAAAATCACCCTATTTCATTTTAGGACAGCTAAAATTTAGATGCTTGATTACAGTAGATTTTAAAAAACACTAATAATAAAATAGAATTATATATTAAAATCTATCTTATCATGTTGTCTTTTCCTTGATGTGTTGACATTTCATTTGTTGTTGATAATATGCTTGCATTTAATTGGATACTTTCACCTCCATTTGCCTTGGCAATAGAAAATCAAGTTGCCTCCCTGAGACCAGCTGTGGTCGCAGAGGTGACTTGATTTCCTATTGCCAAGGCAACTGGAGGTGAAACTATTCAATTAAATGCAAGCACATTTCAACAGCAAATGAACTATCAACACATCAAGGAAAAACAACATGATAAGATAGATTGTAATTTATAATTCTATTTTATTATTAGCGTTTTTTAAAATCTACTGTAATCAAGTATCCTTAATAGGAATACATGAATACATGGTGTACTATACTTATGGTTTAGCTTTCCCATCTCTCCTTCTTCCTTGAAATGAAGTTTGTTTGGCCCCTGACTATGCCGGGGGCTAAAAAACTTTTAAAAAATTTCTGCATCATCAGGAGGGTAGCTCATATATCATTATATTTTTTGTGGTTGTTATATTAGTGATTTAGAGTGCAGAATATGGCATCATTTCCAGTTTAGAAAATTTTATATTTCACTTAATTTCATTTCTAAACATGGTTGTTGAGATTGGATTTTTCATTTGATTTTATCCAGAGCGGAGCTTCTTGATTTGGGTCAATGTGTCCTAGTTTCTTACTGTAAATTCAATTTGGATTCCAGTTCCTGAAATTAATACAGTAGTTTTAAAAGCTATGGCAACAACCAAAAATAACTCAGTTTAAACTAAATGATTTCATATTTGAGCAAAATCCAACTATCAGGTTAAAATATGCACTCTGCTAACAGGGTTTTTTGGCTTTAATGGGCAAAATGGGTCAACACAGCAAAGAAGTGCTCATGCGCAAAGTGAAACTATTCAAATACAGTCTGAAATACATTGATTCACAAACAAAATTGTGTGAGTTGACTTTCAGTATAAATATGGGTCATTATTTTAGGGATTAGGCTATTTTCTAATACACATGCTGCCCAAGTCGTAGCATAACACAGTTCAATTTTGAAAAAAATCAAATTACAAATATTTATATTTAAAACAGCAATAACTCAACAAAAAGTTAATATTTTTTCACACTGTAAACTATCAAAATGAAGCTAAGAATCTTATATTTCCATTGGTGTTAAAATATTAATATATATAATATATTTAATATTAAAGCAAAAGCAATATAAAAGAGCATGTGACAGATTTTATACATTATTTATAATGAAGTAAAATAGATTGCTTTAAGCTTAAAAAAGTTAAATTTTCATTAATTAATAGATGCTTTTTATTTAAAGAAATTAAAGATAAGATCAAGAGAATTATTTCTTCATTTTATTTTATTTAAAAAGCTTAATTATTTAGGATTTTATGGTAGTTTGAAGTTAGGATGTTAATTTATTTGCTATTTAGATGAATTTTGAGGTTCAAGTGAACTGCAAACCTCAAATTAAGCATTTTTTAAATACAATTCTTTAATATTTTATCATTTTAAAAACATGTGGAACAGTTATAATTAAGTTAATACATCATTTTAATTGATTTGCATAGATTGCAAAGAGGATATGGTGTAATTTGATGCTTAGCTGAGACATATATCACTTGTGCATGAAAACTGGGGATTTCATTTATTCTAGAAATATAAATTCAAGTTGAAATTGTAAATATAGCTATCACATCATTTCTTTCAGAATGGTGTCATAAGGCTTGGTATAGAAGAGCTAAAGCACCACCTAAGGTTTACTTCAAACCATCTTCACAAAAAGATATAATTCCTGCAACCAGCACTCTTTTGCAAGGCATCTCTATAAAGCATCTCTTTATCAGCAATCAAAAATCCAGTATTATGGAATCTGTTCACTTTACTTCTGCCATGAAGTCATTTTCCTCACTGGGAGCATCAACAAAAAGAGAAAGAATTGCTATGCTAAAGAAAGCATTCCTCTTTGTTTATGGAGGCAATCTTAATTTTTTCATCAATCACTTCTTCACTCAAACTGAGTTTGGAAAAACAGAGTTCATTCCTTTAATTCAAAATCAGAAACTAAATGGGATAATTGACAACTTAAAGGATCTTCTGAAATCTGCTCCTCAAAAGCATCTCCCAGCCTTGAGATCTCTGGTTACTTCCAGCTACTCTTTAAAAGAGCTTACTGATATAAGATTTAATATAACCAAAAGTGAGTTTGAATACTCAAGAAAAATAAATAAAAATAAAGATTTAAGCTTAAACAAAAAAGTCAAAAAGATAACAACTATTCATTAAAAAAAGAAATAATCATAAAAATAATTAAAAACTACTGGAAAATTCTTTTGAAACAAGCCAGTTTACAAAAAAAGCATCAGAAAAAATTTATAAATACATTGAAAAAGAAATGAATGAATATTCAACTGAAATAAAATATTCTCTATTAAAAACAAAAAAGAAATATATGAAAATATGAAAATAAATAATGAAATTTCAATATCACTTTCAACTTATAAATTAATACCAAAAATATAATAAGGAGTAAAAAAACTGACAAGTGTAATATTTGTAACTTAAAATCATCCTTAGAAAAAAGAAAAGAAGAATTTGAAAGTAAAAACTTATAATTGCCAGAATCTATAAGCAGTGACTTAAAAGCTATTAATCAGCACCAAGTCTTTTATGCTCATCAAATAGGGAATATAAGAAAGATATCAATGAATTAGATAAGGAATCATGTATTATAGTTATAGATTTTAAGAAAAATTTAAAAGTTGGTGGTGATCCAGTTGAGACCAATAACTGTTTTTATTCCAAAAGACCTATTTCTTTATTAGGGTTTGCATTGGTATTTAAAGAAAACAATAAAGTTAAATATTAATACCATGATTTTTTACCTCAAATACTGTCTCATGATTCTTTGTTTTCAGGTGAATGTCTAATAAGTCTTCTTAAATCAGATAAGTTTAAAAAATAAATAATATCAAAGTATGGACTGATAATGAAAACCATTTTAGATCCTATGAATTCCTATATTATCTATTTAAAGAGGCACCAAAATACATTAAATGGTCTATTAAATACAATAGATTTGTAGAATGTCATGAAAAACGCATTGTTGATGGTCACTGTCAGGATTGACAATTCATTACCCCAGGGAACCTGGGCCCAAGCGTGGGATTTGAACCCTGAACCTACATTCCTGCGGGCCGCTAGGCCCATGGACCAAGGACCCACCCGCCCACGTTTTTTTGGGATCAAGCCCCTGCAAGCTGAGGCTCCCGCTAAGTCCTGAAGCCAGAATACCTGTATCGGTTTGACCATGGTGGCGCCCAAAGAGAAGCCTCTTGAATTGCCTAATGGAAGCAGAAATGACGCCTCTGTGAATTTCATGAGTTTGAAGTCCTCTCAAGTGACCAATCAAACCCTACTGCCAAAGATAAACCCAGGCTTTGGGCCCGGCCCCATGACCACAACAAAGAATCAAGAAAATTGAGTGACCAAATTGGACGTTCTGACCAATGAGAGAACACCCAACCGAGGTGACATTTTGCCGCTCCCACATCCAGGCCCTCTGGCTGCCCGCCTGCATTTTTTCTGATATTTTGATAAAGCCCTGATGGAAAATACTAAGTTTGGAGGCGGAATGCTATATATGCCTATAGATTCTGCGCTCAAACCTTATTGCCATTTTTAAATAAAGGTTATGTTACTTTGGCTTTTACAGCTATTGCCATATTTTGTATTTGCTGTCTATCAATTCAGTTCAAGATTTCCCAGCTCTTCTGCCCCACTGCCCGCAGTTTTCCGTCCATCTGGTGCACCCTTTGGGCCTGTTTACTTCACTGATTATCTCTTAAAGCCCAAATATAAGGATTATACACCAGAGAAAATTCTCAAATTTGACCCTCTAGCCTGCATCTAATCCACTATTAAATACAACCGCCAAGGCCCATGGATATTCTCAACCCCAAAACTGTTTAGAGGAAAATTCAATTATCTCCCGGCCTACAATATCTATATGTAACCGCCTGTAACACCCAAACCAATGCCAGCCTCTTCACCTGACCTTCCAACTGACCATACCATCAAGCTTTTTGGAATAGTGTACATCACCCTCACAGGGGTAGTGGACACCATTGTACCGGCTGCTGGCCCGTGGTTTTGGGTGGGGAAGTCTTCTTTCTACCTTCTAAAGTTAGCTCCTCTCTTGTGGTGGGCCCTGCCCACAAAAATCCTGGCCCAAGTTACCCCCAGAAACGGCGGACCAGCCGCCCAAGACTGAATCCCTGACAGTCACTTCAGTGTAATATCAAAAACATTAAAAGAGAAAGAAAATCAGCTTTATATTAAGAATATAATTGATATTAAAAATATTTTTGATCAAGAAAAAAAAAGAACTATATAAATCTGCGCTATCAGGCTCAAATATTTCTCAAAAGTCATTTTTTATATTAATGATAGAAAAGTTAAGCCTATAATGAGAGAGCTTGAAGTTAAAAATCTTGTCAAAACCGCAGGCTCAACCCGCCAGCAAGGTTCTAACCAAGCAGGTTTGTGACCCACAATCTGATTATCCGGTCACTTGAAGCCAGACTAGGAAGTCAACTCAAATTACCAAATTCAACAACATGAACAGATGATGATCCTTTACAGTGGATACCTTGTTTTGGCGCTTGACTTGTTATCAGGATCAAGCCACCCCCTTCTTCCATCCAACCGTGTGAGCACCAATCATGTTCCTGTTATCCATTGATTCACATGAACTATATAATCACTATCTCACAATAAAGATTATTATCTAGCTTCTAAATATTTTTCCCCGTGTAACTCTGCTAAAACAGCACAGTTACAACAATCTGCACATGAATCTTTCATATTTGATGAAAGATGGGAAGTTGTATACTTCACCTTTAACATTTGAAAGTTTCTCAGAATATTCTGAGAAAACTTATCATTTGAAATCACGTGATGATACCAGAGAAACAAAAATATCAGAAGATGCTAGTGGTGTATTAGGGCAAGCTCATGAAGTAGGGCAGCTTACTAGAGGGTGTATTTCAAATAGAGTTATTAGTCTTTCATAAACAACAACTTTTTTTGAAATAAATTAAGAATACTTATGATGGGCCAAAGATAGGGTAATGGCATTTATAGCTTTGGGGCTGCTATTACTCTCCCATGCAACCCATCATAAATATTTTTAGCTTGTAGTATGTAGTATCACTTAAGGTATTTTCAGCAATATTATAAGGTGCAACTTTCAATTCTAAGATTGATAATTTTTTTAAAATTCATCTAAGCCCAAGATCAATTAAAGATTTGACATTGAAAGTATTTTAACCTTTCTGAATAATTTGAATATGAATCATTTAATTAAGTTATAAAATAAGCAGTCCAGCGCTTAGGCATAACAAGAAAAATAATGACCCATATGTTTGATGTTTTTCATTTGGAGTTTATTTCCTTTAGTTTTGATCAAAATTTGTCCACCTGCTTAAACTAGGATTTTATATAATTCGTTATAAGGTGAAAAACATAAGCTAAATAAACCCTCGGAAGGCACTTATTTACAGCTACTTTGCCTTTGCTGATGCAATCAAGCTAGATAGATCAAGGCTTGCCTCACCAAAAGCCTGGCTTGGCGATGAGATTCTGTTGATTGTAGCCCTTACAAGGTTGTCTAAGAGGTTAAATGTATATGGATGGTTGAAATAGAGCCCCATGGTTTGAATCGTATTCTTTCAAAAAGTGACTTTTAGCCTAGCATTTATATTCGGTGTGGTAAAAGGGGGAGTTCAACTGCAACGATCGAAATATTTTTAGTAAATCTCGATCCTGGCTGAAATATCTAACAGCACCGCATCTGCTTAGGCATATCGGGGTAAATCTCCCATTCCTATTCGCTTGATTTTATATTTGATTACAATACTCTCCACAAAAAGCCAAGTTACCTCCTGCCCTGGCTACCCGCCTGATACCTTCAGAACCATTTGTGCCAGACTGCCTACTTTATAGCTAATGTCTAGTTGATCCGACCAGGGCTATAAAGAGCCTACGCAACTGTTCCAGTTTAGAAGCAATGCCAAAGTTACCAAGCATCCGCGAACTGTTCTCCGAGTCCTTCCTAGTGGCTGCAGGCATTCACTTTAAGCCACCCCCGTCTTCCCAGCTCACTTCGATAGATTATACTTCCTCTACTCCAGGTATATCCCCTCTGCCCATCACGACTAGCGACAGGATCACCTCTCTGACCACTTGCCCGTCAGAATGCGTAACAGGCCATACTTTTTCCTCCACCTTCTCAAACTACGACTCTGACGACGACTACATGTTCTCCCAAGATACATACTTCGATCCTTTCTTTATTACCACATAATACATTTCCCCTAGCCTTGTGCACTTTATTATACGAAATACATTCTTTACAAGGATTCTAAGATTTTCGCATCTGGTGCAGATATGGACGCCTAATGATTCAGCTTGGAAGCTCTCCGCCCAACGCTCGAATCTGGCCCAGCTGCGCGATCGCTGCACCATCCCACCTTAATCGCGAGCGTTTTCGTTGCCATCAACCTTTTAAGCCACATCCCAATTCCAGGCTCAGTGGCTCTGGAATTGAATGGAAATTTATTATAGCGCTATCGAGCTCCAATGCATAAGGCTTACTTCATTTTGACGCTCTTGATATCTCAAAATAATTCTGCCTAGGTTTCTCATCCTGCAAAGTGAAGATCATGATTATAGCGACTAAGGAGCCCTCAATATTGACTTTTTAAGACTAAAAAATATTAAAAAAACTTCAACAGTATTAATACTCAAGTTAAGTTGCACTTCTTTAAGCCCATCAGGCAACAATTGACATGACAATTGAAGTTCTTGCTATTGAGGTGCCTGTAGATTCATACAAGTATTCTCTATCCCCGGTTTGGATTGCAGCCTCTATAAATTGGTAAAACAAGATGGACTTGGTACCGATAATTCCCACCAAACCAAGCATACCCATTAAATTGAATGAGTGTGGCAAGCCTTTCAGTTAAGCCAATAGGCTTCTCAGCAATACCAAGAGTTATCCGACTACTATAAACAAGAAGCGTTTTGAAACTGCATGTTGAACCTCCTAACAGGATTCCAAGTCAGAAAAGAAGATCCCTAACTTGACTCGACCCATCCAAGACCCAAAGTCATGCCAAGCCAAGTTTGCCAGCTGAACCATTACAGTTAACTAGTTCCAGATATAGAACATAGGTGATCTCTCAGAAATATCCCCCCATATAATAGGAGCATCAATATGACCATGAATGCCACAACAACCCCAATGATTTCTTCTTTTAAGATGAATATATTATCTACTCCAATATCATTTCCCTCTTTTCTGTAACTCTTCTAAAGCAGCACAGCTATGACATTGTTAGCTCAGATAGGTCATACATCCAACCTTCTAGTTGGAAAATCCCAACCCACATCCCAAAAGACAAATCCATTGTGCATCATGGCCAGTATCCCACAAGTTAATTTTCTATTTTGTGGGCACATCATCTATTAAGGAATGGCTGCAACCTTAGCAGAATTGAATACTCTCTCTGTAAAAAAATTCTCTTGTACCCAGGATCAGGTTTCCAGCAACGGTAACAAGAAACAACCAGAACCATAGGTCAGCACACTTGAACCAACATCTACCCAGCCCTGCAATTGGGAAGCTCATCAGGGCCAACAATAATAGCACCACTGTCTGGATGCAGCCCACCCAGAGCAGACATATCAAGAGAAAGTGCACCAGATACTTCTGGATGGCTGAAGTCTACCTCAAACACTTCCATGTTGATGGTTCTGATGCTATCAATGGTACACAGATAATACCAAAATCTTGTGAGAAAGCTTCAAAGCAGAATTTTTGGCACCCTTTTTAATAAAAGATACTGTCCTTGAATTTCTCAGGAAGTCAAACCCCTACTGCAAGCAAGCAGGGGTTATCAAGGATTCAACCAGAACCTATGCAGACTTACGCCAGCTCTCCCCACCCAGCATGGTTCTTGTTAACCCTCTCCATGCATCAGACTATCAAAAATTTTCAACATTTCCCAAATGAGATAGATATATATATGGGCTGCACTGACCTTCAGAGCCTCTGCTGGGAAGCACAAAAGGCATTGACAAAACTTAAAATGCCCATCATAACACCCAAGAGCATGAATGTGAGCACCCAGCAGCCAAAAATAGTCGTTATAAGGGCAGTAACTGCTCATCACGCCCAGCTCCTGGCACCAGCTTGGATGTTCAATATAAAACCAACTGCTAAAACTTGTCAAATGTTAAGTAAAATTACACCCTGTTTAGAACCACACACCCCAACAGGAGTAATCAGGCTGAGAAAAGAGCCTGGGAAGATAACTAGGCAATCCAATTCCCCCTGACCTTAGTTCAACTTTCAATATACATAATATCATCCCAAGGATGTGGATAAGTGCACTGTGATATAAGTGCTCCAAGATGAGCCTGCCTGCTACTGTCAGGAGTATTCCTGACATTAATCAAATCTCTGTCAAATCACCAAGTTGGGAAAAGATAGGAGATTTCACTCCAAGAAATGCACAATTTGACATGTATTTCCCCCTTTTATCGGGGAAAATAAAAATAAAATAAAAGTTAAAACAGGACTTGACCAACACCAGATTAATTTATCATCTGGGCAGGCGCCCACCACATCCACCAGCACCCTCTGCCAGCCTCTCACCCATCATCCAGGCCTTGGCAGCCACCCACTTGCCCAGCCAGCCGCCAACGG
Organism: Entomophthora muscae; assembly: GCA_014839935.2. Lineage (NCBI taxonomy): Eukaryota > Fungi > Entomophthoromycota > Entomophthoromycetes > Entomophthorales > Entomophthoraceae > Entomophthora > Entomophthora muscae. Next base: position 67,400 of record QTSX02004504.1, on the reverse strand, counting down.
GCCTGATGCCAGCCACCCACCTGGGTCTCAGTCCCCACTCCCCAGCCAATCAGAAACACCCACCCAATGCAACCAATCAAAAAATTACCTGATAAAAGGGCATGATTTGAAGAAAAATCCCTGCCCACCAGAAGAGGGCCAAACCCAAGTTCTATATGTGAGCAATAATTCTACCCATAGCCAATGGGATTCTGATTCTCATGTCACATGGAGGAGTCCAGACTCCAACCAAACCATGTCTTGCAAGACAAAAATAGATCTTGAAGACCCCATTAATTGCCACCACCACATGACCTCATGCCCAGGAGAGATCATTGGCCCCAGTCAAGAATGGCCAAACCCACAACAGATAACAGAAGAACAAGAGTTTAGCCATCTTCCCAAAAACCAACTGCCATTCCTATCTTCCAAGCTTTTGGGATCCCCTATCTACTGCTTTCCACTACCATTGGCAAATTTTTGCACAGTGGGAAGCACTATAAATAAAGAATTCCTCCTCAGTAATAGCTTGTGCTATCATTGAGTTTAATAACCTCAATAAAGCTAATTTCAACTCTTAACTTCCAAGTCAACTCTTAGTTAGTTTGCCCCAGCCTACAACCTCCAATCCAAGGAAGATGAACCACCTCATCTTCATAGCTGTGCTTACAGATTGCCTTGGGATTGGAGGGTACCAGCAGGAGCCAGGAACCTTTGGACCTTCACCAGAAGGACTAGGCCAAGGCTATCACCACAACCCTGGGCAACTCAACTCTTTGCACACTGGTTCCTGGCCTCCTCTTGTCTCACCACACTTCACCATGTCCATTGTGGTATACACCTCCCTGTACTACGTGCTGACCTACTTTGTGGAGATCTTTGGGAGGTACAAAATCCACACCAAAGTCTTCTGGTGATTAATGACCATCTATCTGATTGTCACCGCTTTGACTGGCTTTCAGTTCTCCAATCTCCAGCCATACCTTTTTCAAGTAGTACCTACAATGTCTGGGTATTACAGCTACATGGCTACCCATTAACCCAATAAATTGATGCCTTCTCCTTTATGTTTTTGAAGCTCTTCAGGATCTGCCCTGTGAGGTTGGACGCCAATTAACCTTTGGTTGATCAAAGATTTGTTGAAAAGTACAAGCTGATTGCTAAACCTTTGCAGGTTGAAGGCAAGATTATAGCTGATGGCTCACTAATCAAGGTCACACATGGTGCACCTCCTTCATTGTTGCATTTGATACCCTCAAGCCAACAATACAAGGGCCTATCATCAACAGCCCCAAGTACAGCACAATGCTTGGTGAAGTGGCAATTATCTCAATCACCAAGCCCCTTACATTGAGCTTGAGGGGCCAGGATACATCTCTCTAACTCAAGTAAGGATCTTTCTGTTCTTGGGATTCTGAATCTGACAAGAACCCTCAGCCAGACCTCTGGTTTATGTATGAGGGTCAGTTCAGCTCCAGAAGCCATCATTGATGACCTTCTATATGATGCTTGTCAGGAACTGCTCCCGCCAAACTTAATTCCTTATGAGAATTCAAATCAGCCTTTTGTTTCCCGGGGGAGCTGAAGCTTTAATCTACCACCCCCAGTTCTGGGTTGGATTCCCTGGGGCATGCCAAAAAATCCCCAGATTGCTCAATTAAATGTTGGCTGTTCCATCCCTTGGGTATCATGAAGCTCTGCATCATTTACACTGGATACTGACTGAAGCTGCTTCATTTGCTGAAAGCAATATTGAGCTCACCTCTCAGTTCTTGATATGCAAACAGTTGAGTTTATGTTGTTATTTGTTGCCTCTATTGCTCTATAAGTGATTGGTATCTTGCCTTGATTCCTATTTGATTAATAAAACCTTAGCCCTGTTCCTAGACCCCAGGTTTACTGCTTTTGCCACAACAGGTTGAAATAGAGAACCTTGCTAGTGCCTAGAACACTTACCACTTATGCTGAGGATGGATTAGAGATGTTGGCCTTGTTACTCTGTACAGCTTTGTGATTGGTCTTTTATAGCCCTGGACTTATATCCCTGGTCAAGATCACTGTCATGGGGATTCTACGTGCCGCTGCTGGTTTTCTGAAGGGAGCTTCCCTGCTTGAGATCAATATGTGATACTGAATGGAGTGCAGAGTCCAGGTTCTTGTAAAATGGGTCTCTTAAAATACTCCTCTGATCATTAAGCTGCCAGACATCTCTACTGATTGTGCAGATAGATCCCAGTTAAAGTTACCGGGCTCTTGGGGGGTTTTGCACAAGAAGGAGCTGACTACAGATATCCATGTGCCAGCTCTTAAAAAGAGCTGAAATGTGGCAAGCGGGAGAATGAAGCTGCTACTAGTTGGATAGGTTAAACAGCAGTTGCACCCCATAAGCATAGCCCTCTGTATTATTTGGTGGTAGCAGTATGGGTCTATAGATTGGCTCAATGGCTCTTATTACTTATAAGGGTCATGATTTAATTATAACGCCAGAGAAAGAAATATAGCTTTGTTATCAAGTGAAATGTGAGGCATTTGTAGCCTTTTTGGGCTGGCAATATTGTGAGGGATATCTGTGTAAATCTGTTTTATTTTCTGCAGTGGTAGTGGACAAAGGGTTTTTGAGGGATGTTTGCTTCATCAGAGCCATCACTTTTGTAGCTGTCACCCCTGGAGTTGACTCCTTTGAGGAAGTTGCAGAAGAGTTTGTTTGGTCTAAAAATTTACTGTTGATAAGGTTAGTACTCACTTTGATCAGAGTCTTTTCATACAAGGACAGTTACCAAGTCAAGTTGATCCCTGAGACAATAGGTTTATTTTATGGCTTGGGACTATTAGAATCTTCTACAAGAATCATATGGGTTATTCTAAGCTCAGCCTCATGGTTAGCCCCAACCCCAATATTTTTTACCCCTTTTATGTTAGATGATCATTGGCTATACTACTTTACTTGCCCTATATAAACCCTAACTTTCTTGCAATAAATATAAAAATTATCAGCACCATACCCTATTTATAGCAACCAAAAGCCTTTATTTACTATCAGGTTTATACTTTCTTCTCATGAAATTGTTAAGAAACCCTTTATTGATAATAAACTCAGACAACTTACCTCCATGTTCCTTTTAATCCCGGTATCTGGATTTCCTACTGGAAATTTTAGACTCTTTCAAGCCTTGAAGACATTGACTTGAGCTTGCTGCGTCTGCATCTGCATCTGCCTTTAAGAGCACCACACTTGGCTTAGATTGGCTGAAACTTAACAACCTTGTGATGGATCACAGTTGGGTTTTTTTAGGTGAGAGCTGATTTTTTCCAGGTAGATAATGTTTGCCTAAGAAAGGTAAATGGTTGTTGCTTTGTTTGTTTTCCCAGCTGTAGTGACAATGTTTTACTCAACCAAGGTGGTTGATGATTGGTTTTTGCCTTGGGGTGTTATTAAGGTGGCCCATTGATAGTTCTCTGAAAAGATAGAGAAGTAACCTGGGATGGTTATATCAAGGGGTATAGGAATTCTTAGACCAGCTGGGGTAGGGATACAGCCAGGTTTTCTCTGGGATAGATATGCTTAGGTGGCATTTAGATCCTCAGACTAACAGCAACTAACAGAACTAAAACTTTCAGAATTTAACATCCTCCATGTTGACAGTCCCAGAAGTTGTTTTGGATATATTTTTTTACAATTTTACTTAAAACTTTTAAAGTTAGAATTAGATTTAATCTTTAACATTAAAAATAATTATCTAAGTCAAAAGAATTAATCAACATATAATGGAAATATAAAAAATGGTTATTGTTGACATGGAGGATGTTAAATTCTTATAGTTTAAATTCTGACAGCCTCTAGACCAACTGGGGTGATAATACAGTTGGGCTACTTTTCCCAGGAAGGGAGAAGGTTTCTCTATCTATAGCTTATGAATAGATTTAAGAAAGCCTTACTGCTACTGTGAGCTCATGGGTGGCCTAAAACCATCATTAGGGTGGCTGTCTAGAAAAGCAGCTGATGAAATTTATGATTTGGAGGTATCCAGGAAATGGTTTGGTTAATTTGTGCCTGAAAGCTTAAAACTAACTACTTGGGTGAGCAAGAACAGGGGTGGCGCATGAGGGGTTGTCTGATTCTGATGGCCTAGGTGAAGGGCACTGATGGGGGCATCTATATACTTAATAGATATGCTAGGTTCTAGTCTATTAGTCTATGTTTGGGATGGTTTGGGGAAATGTTGGAGAAGTTTCACCAAAATTTCTCCAAAGCAATTTTCTGAGAAAGCCAAAGGTGAAAAATTTCTTTTATTTTTCTGCTGTGTCAAATCAAGGAGAAACATTGAAGAAATTGCAGAAATAAGGTTTCCTTGGTGATTTTATATGATATATAAAGGTTTTTTTCTATTGGAGCAGGATACAAAGCCATTTTTATGGGGCATTTTTCCTTGATTTTACTATGAGAGTTGTCACAGGTGAAAAACTCATATTGACCATGCTTACTGGAAAGCCTCAACTACAGTATTTGAACCCTGACACCCTGCGGGCCGCCCACAGATTTTTGGGCTTGAACCAGAGCAGGGGTTGACTTTGGGAAATCCTCTAAGGCTTGATGAGTCAAAACCATCTACATTGATGCTCCCCACGTTGAAGGTTCCTGTTAACTCAACCAATCAGAGGGTGGGCCTAGCCATAGACCCCAAAATAACTTGGGCCACCACGTAAAGGGAAATAAAGAAACTTCCTATAGAACACAGGCCACCCAAAAATGGCCAATCCCACGACCCGACAAGGAAACTTGAGTATTCTCAGTTCAAACCAGCCAATGAAATAACTATTGCAATGGATGACACCAAGGACTGGAAAAACCTGGTAAACAATAACACCCAGGCTAAAGAAATTTTTAAAAGTTTTCCCATGACAGATGAGCATACTTATACCCTGGACTGCCAGGAAGTTGCCCATTGCCATTCTTGCAATGAAGTGACATGAACCTTTGGTTCAACCAGGTTATACCATACTTGTTATTAGTTCTACTTAATTTACAGTCTACTTTCCGCGGTTCTGTACCCCACACCCACCTACCTCAAGAAACTGCAGACCAGCTGCCCGATCTTTATTGTCCACCAGGAGTTCCCTTTGGCCCAGTACATTTCACCAAGTACCCACCCAACCCTGCATATTTGGAGTTTACCCTAGAGGAGATCCTAATCCATGACCCTGAGGCTAGAACTAGAGAGATGGGGATCCTTTATATAGAGGGCACCAATATTACCCGGTCCCCTCTGCTATTCTGCAACAAGTACAACTACCTGCCTGCATATTTGGTTCCAATGACACCGCCCCACACCCTGCGGCCCAACTGCCTGCAAGAATCTGTTGCTGCCAATGAATCCACTTCCACCCAGATATTTGGGGTGATGTATATCACTCTTTTCAGTCTGATTGATTCTATGATGCCTGCAAGCAGACCTTGGGCAATTCTGGGAAAATCATTATCTTATATTGTAAAGTTAGCCCCAATCATGTGGTGGGCCCTCCCTGCTGGGCCCGCGGGCTGTCCGCCCGTGAGTTCCCAGGAACCCCCCACTGGCTGGATCCCTGAAAAGAGTAAAGATCTGGTTAAAATTTTGAATAAAATGCAAGGAGAAAATTTTACATATTATTATTTTAATTAGTTGGTTTGAATGAAGGTAAATATTTTCTAAATAAGGAAAGCATTTAACACTTTGGCACACAAAGTGTTAATAATTTGAGTGGTTTGAGCAATGGGAATCAACTTTCTAATTGTATTTCAGTGAAAATTTAGGATTGGTGAATTTTTGAGTGTTGTAATCATTGGTTGAGTTGGGGGCCTGATTACTAATGAATATCATTGGTTGAAAGCCAAATGTTTAAAGTATGATCAAGAAAACAGTTAATTGATACTTTAAGCTTTTAATAAAGTAAGTTTGTAAGCTTATTTTATCATAAAAGAAAGTGAGCTTCAATTGTTTAAGCTTTTAAATAAAGATTTTATAAAGGGGGTACATTGGAAACAAGGCTCTGTAAATAAAAGGTTGGCTGGGAAGTTGAGAGAGCTTTTTGGGGGGATTGGTTGCAAGTGAGATCTGGGCTGGGTGCTTAATCTGTATCTTGATTGTTACATGTCTGGTTGGTTTTGAATAAAAGTATGTCTTTTGATGTGTTCAGAATTTCTATATGAATGAGTAGCTGGTCAAAGAACTCCATAATGATGGCAAATCAGAAATTTTCTAAGGAATCTTCCTTTTTTTTAATAAAGACTATTGCAACCACTACTCTGTCTTTTTGTAAAAGAGAACTTCTTTGGAGATAGTGATGTCAGAGATGATTGAGAGGATCAGATGAGGCAGAACATTAGTCTGTTCACTTTTAAGAGACTCCTGGTTGATGAATGAGTAAATCAGTGCAAATAACTTTGAGATCCAGGATATTGATGTACTAAAGATTATCAAGCAAACGGCACCCTAGTTGTTGGAACTACTCTGATAGACCATTTATTGCTGTGAATTATGTTTTCCCTAAGTTATCACTTACCAATGATGATTGGGGGCATAATGTGTATCTTTTAGAGTTTTTAGATAATTGTTGTGCCCTGCCCCAAAGGGCAGGCTTTAATAAAACTAAGTTTGGATTTAAACTTAACTTTGAATTGAGAATTTTTATTAGTTTTTAAATCAAATAGTTAACTGGGCTTTTGCTTCTTGATCTTGGTTTTGCTCTTTGTTTTTGGGTTTGCTTTTGCTTTGTGTGCTTACGTACCAGTTTCAATTCAATTTTATTATAATTCCTACTTAAAAAATAGGCTTTTTTATTTTTATCCTCCTGCTTACGTGTAATACCCCAAAACTGTGGGTACCACTTGCAGTATGTATGGCAGTAGGTTGGAAAATTGGAATCCAGTCAGGGCGGTAATGATGGCATATATGGTCCTTAACCAGCAGAAGACCTTTGCGTGTACGTTGTATCTTCCAAAGCTCCCAGCAAAGCAGGTTAATATGTAGTACATGGAGGTGTACATCACAATAGAGAGTGTAGAGTGTGGAGACACCAGTGGAGGCCAGGGTCCAGTCTGGGAGGAGTTCAGTTGACCAGAATTGTAGTGAGGGTCATGACCTAGTCCATCTGGGGAGGGCCCAAAGAACTCTGACCCCTGTTGGTAGCCTCCAATCCCAAGGCAAGCTGTGAGCACAGCTGTGAAGATGAGATGGTTCATCTTCCTTGGATTGGAGGGAGGTTGGCTGGGGCTGATTGGTAAGTTGACTTAAGTTGTAAGTTGAATTTCACTTTTATTGAGGGTATTAATCTCAATAATAGCACAAGCTATTGCTGAGGTGGGATCCTTTATTTATAGTCCTTTCCCCTGTGCAAAGATTTGCAATTAGGAGGGGAAAACAGGGGATGGGAAATCCCAGAAGTTTGGGAGATAGGAATAGCAATTGGGATTTGGGAAGATGGTCAAATTCCTGTTCTCCTGCTATCTGTGGCTGGTTGGGAAGTTCTTGAGGTGGACCAATAATTTCATGTTGCCCTGGTGCTAGGTGAGGGGTGTGAGTCAATTCCTTTTCAGAAGCTATTTTGGTTTCAAGAACATTGTTTTGGTTAGAGTTTGACCTTGCCCATGTGGTCTGTAACTTAGCACCCAATTGGTTGGTGGCAAACTTATTTTTAAACTCTGAGTCATTATTCCCTCCTTCTTCTGGAGGGGAAATTTTTGTTTCTGAATTTCCCTTGTTTTAAGGGATTTGTTTGATTGGCTGCACTCCAGGGGGATTTCTGATTGGTTGCAGGGTGGGCCCTGGGACCTGGGTGGGTGGCAGGGAGCCGGCTGGAGCCCAGGGAGCAAGCCGGTGGGCTGGTGGCAGGCGCGCTGGCAGGCAAGCGGGTGGATGGCAGGGCCCGGGCTGGGAGGCTGGCAGGCGGGCAGCAGGCCTGCTGGTGCCTGGCTGGGTGGGCGGGGGGCTTGCAGGTGCCTGGCTGGGTGGCAGGAGACTGACGGCGGGCCTCCTGGTGCCTTCCTGGGTGAGCAGGTGGCTTGCAGGCGTGGCAGGCGTCTGTGTGGGGGTGGCAGGCGCCTGCCTGGATGATAAATTAGTCTGGCGCCCACTAAGATCTGGTTTTTCCTTAATTTTATTTTTATTTTTCCCCAATAAGGGAGGAAATTCCTTATCAAATTTTGCCCCTTGAATTGGGGTTTCAGCTATCTCTCCCCAACTTTTCCTTTCAGTCTGTATTTGATTTTTTTCAGGAATATTCCTGACATAACGCAACTACCGTCTTCTTCCCCTGCAGCATGCAGATCTTTGGCTTGCTGTTGCCAGCAGTTTTCCCCACCACCATATGTTCCCCTTTTGTTTATCAAACTCACCTGCCAAGAAACTCTCTCCTTGCCAATGAAGATCTTCCCCAGGATTTGGCTTTTATGCCATATAAATAAAGACACCAGAAAAGTAAGTCCTTTTGCTGAAATTCTAAGTTGTTTTCCCCAATCACTATCACAGGTTTTTTTACTTCAATTTTCACTTTCCTTTTCTCAATCTTCAATTCTAACTTTGAAATTTACTTAGGATCTTATCTTTATTAAGTTTAGGTTTACAGTAAATCATAAATTTGTTAGGCCTCAATTTGCTTCCATATTTATTAGAGTTTTAAATATCTAGTATAATTTGGATGAAGATAGCTAGACAACAAGCAATTAGCTTGTTGTTGCCATTCTTTAATATTAGGGATAGTCTAACTAACTTTATGTTAAGATATTCTCACAGGGAATATCCTGACGTGGATATACCTTTAGTTACCAAAAATATTTTATTCAATACTTTGTTCTATGTAGTTTTTTTAGGTTTAGTTAACTTGATGACACCTTTTGTGCCTAACCATAAGTTTTTAGCAGGTCTCTTAAAGGTACTTTTACAAACTTTATCTACTTTTCTTTATCTTTTAAACCTATATCTGAATGCTTTGCACAGTATCATATATAATTTTCACCCTATTGGGAAAGACCTTACATTATTTCAGCTTCAAACAATATTACCTGGGTAGTTCTTTTTCTATTAATTCTATTGTCATTTTAGCTGTAGTTTTCTCTATAATCTTTGCTGCCTTAATCTCTCTTTCTGTGTTTCTTTTTGGATGGATTTAAAACAAGGTTTTTCACAAGAAAAAGCTTACCCCTTCAGGCTCACACACCACACAAACAGTGGTACTCAACACTCTGTCCTCTCTCGCTCATAGCTCTCCTCCTCCCAACATATTCAACATCCTTGCCTACTCCCATGTGCACTTCACGGCCTTTAGTAAGGATTTTCCCACCAACGCACATAAAGTCCTGTTCCTTGCCAAGAAGCTCACTGGCCACTATTGTGATTGGTTCAGTTCTCATTCCTTCAGAAATCCAGAGGTTCTTTAAGATTACAATCATTTTCTTCTTCTCTTATTTCTTTCTCCAGTAAAGACAAGGAATTGGCTGCCCCATCCTCCTCTTGTTTCTCAAGCCTAGGCCAAGGTTCACTTCCCCTTGGAGAATACAATTGGAATTTTTTCTCACTTCATTCTAGGCCACATGCTTCTGACACAGAGGCTTGCAGTTTCTATAAGATAGGACTCAACCTCTCTCTTTGGGATTTCTTAGTCCACCACAAGCTACCAGATAGACTAGACTCATTAATTAAAGAAGTTGTGAAGTGGAATTAGAAGTATCTTCCCACTAAGACTGGTTCTACCTCTAAACTCTCTCCTAACGCCAAGACCTTCTCATCTAAGACTACAACTCTCCCCACACCACCTGGCACAGAGCCTAGATCTGGGGGAGGTTTTTGGCTTATCTCAGAGGATATTCTTAGAAGAAGGACAAATAACCTTTGTTCCTACTGTGGATCTAAGGACCACCTTCTGGCTCCCTGTTCCCTTTTCAAGTGACTAACCCCTATTAATTTGTTCACAATCCTGAACTCCCTTATTTCTAAAGATTTTTCTATCTCTCCAACTGTTCTTGTAACTGTACATGGACCTCTTGGCAAAGTCAAGGTTTTAGCCTTGCTTGATACCGGTGCTGATGCAAACTTTATTAATAAGGAACTGGAAGACACCCTTAGACTTCCTCTTTATGGATCATTGGATGTCAAGGTTGGAAACAGTACCTACACCAATGCTTCCTCCATCACACAGCCAGTCACTTTTGACCTTGAGGGTTCTCCATTCCGCGTAAAGTTTAATTCCACTCCCAACCTTTCTTATCCCTTTATACTTGGTTTTCCTTGGCTCAAGGAGTGCCTACTCAATTTTGACTGCAGTAACAACAAAGTCACTTTCAGTTGCAAAAATGTGCTTTGCTCCACAACCCTCAACACTGACTTGTCTCTCTCCTCACCTGCTTGCTTACAATTGACTTTGCTTGCCGTTTCCCCTAATGAGTTAATAATATGTACTGATGCCAACAGAATCCCCCTATGCTATTCCAACTTCAAGGATTGTTTCAGAAAGATTAAATGCCATAAACTTTCCCCCCATTGCTCCTACAACATCCAGATCAACCTCAAGTCTGGTACCATTCCTCCTTGGGGAAGATTGATCCCCTTTTCTGACTCTGACAACTCATTGCTAAAGTCATATATCAATGAAGAACTCACAAAAATTTTATTTCTTGTTCTACCTTGCCCTGTTTGTCTCCCATTTTCTTTGTTGGTAAATCTGATGGATCAAAGCGCCCCTGTGTTGATTATTGAGCTCTAAACAAGATTGTCACAGCCCATACCAGAGTCTGGCTGGACTCCCACAGGGGAGGCGGGCCAGGCCTGGAAGGCTATGTACACAATAGGCGCAATTCTGACCAGGTAGTTGACTGCAGTAGCTAGGGGGCGCCAACTCCCAATATGGGTCACAACCTGGTCAGCCAGCCTCAATACTGTGATATAGACAACCAACTTACTGAAATCCTGAACAGGAGGCGCGTTGGGTGGAGGGGGAGTAGTAGGAATCACCTTTATGTTGAATAGTACGGTCACTCTTGGGTGATCAGAAGGGAGATACAGATGGTGGGGATGGTAGAACTTCAAGTCAAAAAACTCTAGACAGTTTGGCCAAAGTGATGGGAGCTGAACCAGGCGGGAATGGATAGGCGTTTTTATAATGTGTTGTAGATTCACAAATAGATCCAAAAAGAATAATTATATTAGAGCAAAAATAGATAATTCTTGCAAGAAAATAATGAGTTCTGGGCATATAATTGTTTATTTCAAGATTTTAACAGTGAGGAGGTCTTTACCTCCTCACTATTTATACTTACTGGTGATTTTGTGGCCTTTTGTACCACCAGAGAACTGATGGCATCAATTTCAGTTAAACTTACAATTGGGTCATTATTTTTCTTTTTATGCCTAGGCGCCAGATTTGTTCTTTTATAACTTAATTGCATTATTCATATTCAAATTATTCAGAAAGCTTAAAATACAATCAACAAATTCCAAAACTTTAATTGATCTTGGGCCTAGATGATTTTTTTTAAAAATAAATCATCAATTTTAGAATTGAAAATTGCACCTTATAGTATTGCTGAAAATACCTTAAGTGATACTACATACTACAAGCTAAAAATATTTATGATGGGTTGCATGGGAGAATAATAGCAGCCCCAAAGCTATAAATGCTATTACCCTATCTTTGGCTCATCATAAATATTCTTAGTTTGTTTCAGAAAAAAATGTTGTTGTTTTTGAAAGACTGATAACTCTATTTAAAATACACCCTCTAGTAAGCTGCCCTACTTCATGAACTTGCCCTAGTGCACCACTAGCATCTTCTGATATTTTTGTTTCTCTGGTATCATCACGTGATTTCAAATGATAAGTTATCTCAGAATATTCTGAGAAACTTTCAAATGTTAAAGGTGAAGTATACAACTTCCCATTTTTCATCAAATATGAAAGATTAATGTGCAGATTTTTAACTTCAAGCTCTTTCCTTATAGGCCTAAATTTTCTCTCATAAATATAAAAGAATGACTTTTGAGATATATTTGAGCCTGATAGCGCTGATTTATATTACTTTTTTCTTTTTCTTCTTGCTCAAAAATATTTTCAATATCATTTATATTCTTAATATAAAAATGATTTTCTTTCTCTTTTAATGTTTTTGATATTACACCAAAGTGACCATCAACAATGCTTTTTCCATGACATTCCACAAAACAATTATATTTTATAGAACCCTTAATATATTTAGGTGCCTCTTTAAATAAGTAATATAAAAATTCATATGATCTAAAATGATTTCTATTATCAGTCCATACTTTTATATTTTTTATTTTTTTAAATCTATCTAATTTAAGAATTTTTATAAAACACTCACCTGAAAATAAAGAATTATGTGATAATATTTGAGACAAAAAATCATGATATTCATATTTAATTTTATTGTTTTTCTTAAAAACTAATGCAAACCCTAATAATGAGATTGGTTTTTTTGAATAAAAACAATTATTGGTCTCAATTGGACCACCTCCAACCTTTAAGTTTTCTTTATAATCTATAACTACAACACAAGACTCATCATCTAATTCATTAATATCTTTTTTATATTCACAATTTTGATGAACATAAAAGTCTTGGTGCTGATTAATAGTCTTTAAGTCATTGTCTATAGATTCTGGTAATGGCAAGTTTTTCTTTCACATTCTTCCTTCTTTTTTTCTAGTGAATTTTTTAAATTACAAATATTGCACATATCAGTTTTTTTACTTTTTATTATATTTTTAGGGATTAATTTATAGTAAGTAGAAATTGAAACCAAAATTTCATTTTTTATTTTCATATTTTCATATATTTCTTTTTTTGTTTTAAGTAGAGAGTATTTAATTTCAGTTGAGTAATTACTCATCTCTTTTTCTATATCTTTATAAATTTTTTCAGGCACTTTTTTTGTAAACTGGCTTGTTTCAAAAGAATTTTCCAGCAATTTTTTAATTATTTTTTTAGTTATTTCTTTTCTTAATGAATAGTTATTATTTTTTTGGCTTTTTTTGTTTAAACTTACATTTTTATTTTTATTTTTATTTATTTTTTTTGAGTATTCAAACTCACTTTTGGTTATATTAAAACCCATATCATTAAGCTCTTTTAAAGAGTAACTGGAAGTAACCAGAGATCGCAAGGCTGGGAGATGTTTTTGGGGAGAAGATTTCATGAGATCCTTTAAGTTTTCAATGAACTCATTGTCTTTTTGAATTTGAATAGTTGGCAGAAACTGAGCTTTCCCAAATTCAGTTTGAGTAAGGAAATGCTTGATGAAATTATCAAGATCATCACCAGCAATAAAGAGGAATGCCTTTTTTAACATTGCAATTCTCTCTCTTTTTGTTGAAGCTCCCAAGGAAAAAACGGGTAGCATGGCAGAAGTAAATTTAACTGAGGACATGGTAGTATTTTTAATCTGTAATTAGGTCAGATCTCTGAAATGTGCCTTAATGTTGGAGTAGTTATGATCAGAATGTGGCCTTTGAATGGGGTCTTTTGGATTAGAAGCTTTGTGGTGCTTTAGCTCTTATATATCAAGCTAAATGACACCATTCTGAAAGAAATGGTGTGATAGCTTTTATTATAGTTTGAACTTGAATTTATGTTTGCAGAATTGATTAAATACCCAGTTTTCATGCACAAGTGATACATGTGAAGCAGCTAAGCATTATATTTACATCATATCCTCTTTGTAATCAATGCAAATCAATTAAAATGATGTATTCAGTTAATTGTAACTCTTCTGCATATTTTTAAAATGATAAAATATTAAAGAATTCCATTTAAAGAATGCTTAATTTGAGGTTCGAAGCTCACTTGAACCTTAAAATCAATCTAAACAGTGATAAAAACACCCTAACTTCAAACTATCATAAAATCCTAAATAATTGAGCTTTTTAAATAAAATAAAATGCGAAAGTAAAGCTCTGAATCTTATCTTTAATTTCGTCAAATAAAAAAAAGCTGTTGTATATTAAAAAAGAGTATTTATTAGCTTTTAAGTGATCTATTTTATATCATTAGATATAATCATATAATAAAATCTGGATTATACTCTTTTAAATTACTTTTGCTTTAATATTGAGCATATTATACATATTAAAATCTTTCTACCAATAGAAAGATAAAATTCTTAGCTTCATTTTGATAGTTTATAGTATGAAAAAATATTAATTTTCCATTGAGTTATTAATGTTTTAAATATAAAATATGTAATTAGTTACTTTTTCAAAATTGAACTGTGTTATGCTGCGACTTGAGCAGCATGTGCATTAGAAAATGGCCTAATCCCTAAAATAATGACCCAATTTTAACAGGAATTTGTGTACTTGGGCTTGGAGGTGGATGATCATTGGTTGTTATAACAGGAACCTTGCTAGAGCTGCAGCATGCCAAGATGCCAAGATGCCACAGCTATTTATAGAACCTGCAACTAATTGAGCGCCCAATGTGCCATCTCCCAATAATTAAGTGGCCCAAATTCATTATTAGGATTAAAGCCAGGGATTCAAGGCTTCTGTGCATCTTGAATCCCAGGCCATTTTTTAATCAAAAGGGGGTATTTTTGCTCTGGGAGACAAATGGTGAGAGTTTCCAGGATGTGGGTTGTTTGGCCTCTAAGAAAGCCAGCTGGTTGTCCAGGGAATTCTGGGCCCTGCCAAGATTACCATCAAGGACAGATGTACCATCCCTTCTCTGAGGCCCTCACCAACTGTTTATCTGGAAGCAACATCTATACCAAAATAGACCTTTGTAGTGCTTTCAACCAGATCTGTGTTGCACCAGGACACAAATGGAAAACAGCTTTCTGTACATCTTTTGGGCTATACAAGTATAATGTAATGCTTTTTGGCTTATGTAACGCCCCCTTCACCTTCTAATATCTCATGAATGAGGCTCTCCTTCTATTTCTTAATGAGTTTGTTGTTGTTTACCTGGACAATATTCTTATATATTTCTCTTCCCTTGCCATGCACGTCACTCACATCATCCAGGTCCTTCAGAGACTCCAAGACTACAACCTTTTTGCAAAATCTTCAAAGTGTTCATTCTTCTGCTTGGAGATGGACTTCCTTGGCTATGTGGTTGCTAAGAACAGTTTTGCAGTCTCACCCTCTAAAGTTGAGGCCATTCAAGACTGGCCTGTTCCCAAGACTTGCTCCCAACTTTGTGGTTTCCTTTGGTTGGAAAACTATTGCTGTAAGTTTGTGGAAATTTTTTCTTTGTTGGTTTTGCCGCTCACAGCCCTGATGTCTCCTTCTGTATCATTTGCTTGGTCACCTGAAGCTCAACTTGCTTTTGAGGCAACCAAGTCTGCATTCCTCTCAATGCCTGTCCTCCTGATGCTGGACCCTTCTTGGTCAAAACTAACGCCAGCAACTATGCCATGGGGGGTGTTCTCCTTCAGCTTGGGGGGATGAGATGCAACACCCTGTTGCATACTACTCCCAAAAACATCTTCCCGCTGAATGTAACAATCCAGTACACAACAAGGAACTCCTTGCTATCATAAAAACACTCAAGCATTGGCTTCACTACCTCAAGGGACTTGATGAAACATTCCTCATTTACACGGATCATAAGAACTTTCTTTACTTCACTGAGTCACACCACATCTCCCAGAGACACTCTAGATGGGTATTGGAACTATCAAAATTTTGCTTCAAGCTTGTATATAAGAAGTTTATAATTAATACCCTACCCAACACACCTAGTTGCCATCCTTTATTGTCCAAAGTTGACAAAGACTACAAACTCCTCAACACCAAGATTGTTCTTTCTTCCAAGAGTTTCTTCAAACTCAACGTCCTCAGTACTACAACTCTGGACATACTGAAGCAAATCCACAAATCCCAGCTTTCCAACAAGGTCTTGTTCCAGATTATCTCTGCTCTAACAAACAATGAGACATTCACAAACCCTTCTTTCTCCCTGCTAGATGATGTATTATACTTCAACAACCTTTTGATAGTACCCTCTTTGAATCTCCAACAGACACTTAACATTACCTTCCACAACTCCCTAGCTGCAGGTCATTCTGACTATAAGAAGACTCTGGCCAAACTCTGTGATCACTTCTGGTGGCCAAAGATATCCTCTTTTGTTAAGCCATATGTCAGCAGTTGTCTCATATGTCAAAGAAGCAAACACTCCACCCAGAAACCTGTGGGTCTTCTATGCTCCCTCCCTATTCCTGAGGGCCCTTGGAAGTCTGTATCTCTGGACTACATTGCCTATCTTCCCCAGTCCAATGGCTTCAACACTATACTGGTCATTGTGGATAGATTCTCTAAGCAGGCCATTTTTGCTCCTTTCAATTCAAACATCACGGCAAAGCAGACTGCTTTCCTGTTTATCAAAAATGTCTTTGTCCACCATGGTACCCCAAGAGATATTGTGTCAGACTGCAGGCCTCAGTTCCTTTCCCTTTTCTGGAAGGAATTCATGACACCACTAGGTGTCCACCTTTCACTCAGCACTTTCTACCATCCCCAATCAGATGGCCAAGCTGAGTGTACCAATAAGACACTGGAATGTTTTCTACACTGCTTCTCCAATGAACAACAGAATGTCTGGGCTTCTCATCTCCCCTTGGCCCAATATTCCTATAATGCCACTCCTCACTCATCTATTAAGATATCCCCTTTTATGGCAAATTTGGGATACACTCCAGCCTTTATCCCTTCTGTCAATTATTCTGTCTGTTCTCCATAAGCAGAAGAGTTCCTAATTCAGCTGCAACTTATCTAGGATTCCCTAAAGAAGAACCTTTCCAAGGCCATCAAGGCTTACAAGGTCCATGCCAACCGGCACCATCAGGAAGGGAAGACTATCCAGGTCAACAACTTGGTATAACTAAATACCAAGAACCTTCCTATCAAATGGCCATCCTGTAAGCTTGGCCCTCAATTCATAGGATCTTTTCTTCTAACCAAAAGGGTTAGAAAGGTAGCATACTTCATTCAACTTCCTCCAGGGTATTTCATCCATGATGTTTTCCATGCTTCCCTTCTCAAACCTCAGGCTGCTTCTCCACCTCTTCATCAGAAGAATGCAATACCTTCTTCACACCTGGTTGAAGGAACTCCTGAGTATGAGGTGAACTCTATAATCAATCATTGCTATCACTATGGTATGTTACAGTATCTAGTTCTTTGGAAAAGATCCCCCATAGAGGAGAGTTCATGGGAACCGTTGTCCAACCTTACAAACTGTGCTGACCTTCTTGATTCATATATCCAAGCTCATCCTGAGCTTGGATCTGGAGGGGTTATTGCCATACCCTGCCCCAAAGGGCAGGCTTTAATGAAACTAGGTTTGGATTCAAACTTAAATTTGAATTAAGAATTTTTATTAATTTTTAAATCAAATAGTTATCTGGGTTTTTGCTTCTCATTTTTGGTTTTGCTTTTTGTTTTTGGGTTTGCTTTTGCTTTGCGTGCTTACGCACCAATTTCAATTCAATTTTATTATAAATTCCTACTTAAAAAATAGGCTTTTTATTTTTATCCTCCTGCTTACGCAACTGCCGTCTTCTTCCCCTGCAGCATGCATATCTTTGGCTTGCTGCTGCCAGCAGTTTTCCACACCACCATGCGTTCCCCTTTTGTTTATAAAACTCACCTGCCAAGAAACTCTCTCCTTGCAAATGAAGATCTTCCCCAGGATTTGGCTTTTATGCCATATAAATAAAGACACCAGAGAATTAAGCTCTTAAGCTGAAATTCTAAGTGGTTTTCCCCAATCACTATCACAGATTTTTTACTTCATTTTTCATTTTTCTTTTCTCAATCTTCAATTCTAACTTTTAAATTTACTTAGGATCTTATCTTTATTAAGTTTAGGTTTACAGTAAATCACAAATTTGTTATGTTTCAATTTGCTTTCAGATTTATTAGAGTTTTAAATATCTAGTATAATTTGGATGAAGATAGCTAGACATCAAGCAATTAGCTTGTTGTCGCCATTCTTTAATATTAGGGATAGTCTAACTAACTTTATGTTAAGATATTCTCACAGGGAATATCCTGACGTGGATATACCTTTAGTTACCAATAAATCTTTATTCAATACTTTGTTCTATGTAGTTTGTTTAGGTTTAGTTAACTTTATGACACCTTTTGTGTCTAACCATAATTTTTTAGCAGGTCTCTTAAAGATACTTTTACAAACTTTACCTACTTTTCTTTATCTTTTAAACCTAAATCAAAATGCTTTGCATGGTATTGTATATAATCTTGCACCATATTGGGCAAGACCTTACAATAATTCACTTCTGTTCCTTTCATATAGCTAGTATCTCTGAGAATGTCATCCCAACCTAGTTGGTCCCTGGCTTTGACCCAGGACACACCTTGGTTACTTCCCAGGAGCAAGAGCAGGAGTGACATACTTCTTTTTTTGGCATGGCTACTACAGGATTTGAAGTATGTATCCAAATAGTGAAATTTAAGGTCATCATTTATACTAGCTCTTTAGTTAATGTTGTCTCCTACAAGCTTATTCACAAGCTTGCATTGCTCCCACCCTCAACTACCTCTAAGAGTACATGACAGCTGGGATCTTCTCTACTGAAGCCTTAGGTGCTTACTCTCCTTTACCAATGCACTTTAGAAAGCTTCTGGTGGCCGCTCCTACTGTGGTGCTTAATAATGAGAATTATGAACTTCTAATAGGCACCCAGCTTTTATATTAATATAACATAGTATTCAATATTAAAGAATAATTTCTACCCTTCCTTGGGTATGTTATCCCTCTTATATTTGACAAGCCCGTGAAACTTCTTGGTCAGAAACTAAATGCATGTGTCTTATAATATGACTTTGGGATATTTTCATTGCATATATAAAAAACACCTATCCAATATAATTTTCTGCCCAAGGCAGCCCCCTATAAGGAAGGTGTTTATTTTAGGAATGACATTTTTTCTCCTTCTAAAACTCAAGAGCTGGGACAGTATTTGAACCATGGTCAAATTAAAATTCAAGCTATATTCCCTGAAGATCAGGATCCTGTCCACCCAGTTTTTTGGGCTCAAATCTGAAAATGATTTGAATGAAATCCTGTCAGTACAAAAATCCCTGTCAAGATCACAAGAAATTGCAAACAAAAATTAATATAGGCACCAAAGTTTATTCCAAGTGGTAGAAAATAACATGAATGAGTATAACAGATAAACTTAACACCCTGCCAATAGAAGCCCTTAAAAAATTCCCTGAAGTTCAAGAAATGTTGTGTGACTTGCACTCTCACCCTCCTCTTTCAACTAGGCTGGTGAACAGAAGAATCTAGCCATCTATTCCTTGGCACCAGCCAATGGTGACCCCCTGTGTAAGGGCTGCAAAACATAAAAATTTGAGTCCGGGAGTCAAACCTGTAACCTTTGCTGTAAAGCAAAAACGCGGGTGACCGTGCAAACCCTTTTTTTAGGGGAACACAAGTTTATTAAGGTTCAGAGACGGCGTTTAAAAGGAAATGCGGCTGTGGGGGGAAGGGAAGTGAGGGATATCAGAGGAAGGGGTAGCAGTCTGCAGGCCCTCTGTGTGCCTGTCTTTCCATTGAATGACTCCCTCAACTATGAGGTGGGATGAGTCCACAATGGTATCCATAAGTTTCTTGTTCCCAGGAATTGTGTGGCCAAATCTGTCTGTGCGGATCATAGTATTGTCCATTAGGGAGCGGAATTTATCCTTCATGAGTGACACCAGGTTAGATCCATGGTCAAATATTACATCTATATGGGTAGTTTGGATGGTCCACAGTGCAAGATGATAAGCAACTTCTTGAACTACTGGGGGTTCCTGCTTGAGACTCCTCATGAAGAAGATGTCAAACTTTGGTTGAAAATGGACAGAGAGGTTCAGCATGTGGGCAACTTCTTTCCAGAACTGCGGCACAACTATGCAACCAAAGAATTTGTGCTCCAGATTGGCACCTTTGAATGGGCAAATCCCACACTGGCAAATTGGGTGGTCCACTGGGAATGTTGACTCACTCCAGAAGGCCTTGTTGAACAGTCTCCAAGTCAGAGTCTGTGCACCAGTTGTCACCATTGGTACCTGCGTCAGGGTAGCCATTTCTTTGGGGGTAATTGTGACCAGTCTGCCAGCTTCTACCCACTTGCAAACCATCTTGGGGTATTCTGGCTTGGGCTTT
Organism: Entomophthora muscae; assembly: GCA_014839935.2. Taxonomy (NCBI): domain Eukaryota; kingdom Fungi; phylum Entomophthoromycota; class Entomophthoromycetes; order Entomophthorales; family Entomophthoraceae; genus Entomophthora; species Entomophthora muscae. The sequence goes on along the minus strand of QTSX02004504.1, from coordinate 47,256 downwards.
GGGTCTTGGACAATCTTCTTACCACACTTGGACACCACTGTCTTCCGGCGAGTGACAATGCTCTTCATATTCAGATTGTAATTGATCTGTCTGTTTCTGTCTGCCAGATGCAAGCCCTTGAGGTCCCAATTCTGTGGACCAGCAGGATCTATATTCTTAGAGATTTCCCATTCATTGGCTTGCATTATTGCCAAGCAGCAGTGCCAGTACTCTGGAGTGTCTTTGGGGGATGTGAATCTCTTTCTCTTCAAGAACCATTGTCTTAGACCAAATGTCAAAGGGTTGGGTATCTGGATAGCCTGCGCCCAGTTAACTGCTCTGCCTGCTGCTGGTGAGTCAGTATGGGCTGCTAGTAGTTCCCTTAGTCCTTTCTCCCACATCCTTCTACAATGCTGAACATGATTTATCAGACCCAGTCCTCCTGCTGACCTGGGGAGAGAGACCACTGCCGTTTTTACAGGGGATGTATTAGGAGTACCCCACAAGAAGTTGTGGGTCATGGATGACACCCTCTTCTCAAAGGCTTTGGAGAAGGGTACAATGTGTGCTACATATCATATCTTAGAGAACACAAAGATGTTGAGGGCAGTAACCTGTCCAATTACATTGAACCAGAAATGACGCCATCCGTTGATCTTGTTTGCAATAGCCTTGAGAAGAATCTGTTCATTGGTCTGCAGCTCAATATCCATAGAGTTGAACCACACTCCCAAGTATCTAAAGGCTTCACAGGCTGGGATAGGCGTGAGACCATGCAGTAGTGCAAAGTTTGGCACACCTATTTTAACCAGTCTTGTCTTCTCAATGTTAACCTTTGCATTGAATGCCCTCTGGTAGAGCTCCAGAAGGGTTGTAAGCTTTTGTGAGTCCTCCTTTGTGGTCAGGTCAACAATGGTGTCATCTGCAAAGGCAGCCATACAGAGTGCTTCTGACTAGGATGAGTGAAGCCTCTCAGCCTAGCGTTTCCAGCTGCCAAGAACAAGTTTGCTGAAAAATTAAACAGGATAGGAGATAGAGGATCCACTTGCCTTAATCCCTGAAAAATTTCAATGTTCTCAGTCAGGTCACTATTGACAATAACACACGCCTGAAGGTTCAGATACAGCGTCTTTATCCAACAGATCCATTCCTCCAGCAGGTTTACAGCCTGCATACTTTCATAGAGATATGACCACAATACACAATCATATGCCTTCTTCATATCCAGAAATAGCAGGTAGTCCTTATTTGATTTAACCCTATTCTGGAGGGTATTTTGAACCATGTGAATATTATCCCAGATGGAGTAGCCCCAAACAAAGCCAAACTGCATTAGGTGTAGGATCACATCTGTAATCTTCATGATTCTGTTAGACAGAATCCAGGTCAGCAGTTTTTAATCTGCGTTGGACAACAAAATTGGTCTCCAGTTCTTAACATTGCTCCTATGACCCTTGTTCTTGAAGAGGAGGCAAATTGACACCTCATTTCCCTCAGGAAATTGGGTGGCTGAGGAAATGACATAGTTGAAGAGTCTAGTCAGATGGAGTGCTATCAGATTTCTAATAGGCTTATACACATCTGCTGGAATACAGTCTGGACCTTGTGCTTTGCCATTTGGGGACTCTTTAATGGCTGCAAGAGTCTCCTCCAGTGTGATGTCTGCTGTCAGAGGTCCACGCATTGCCGGGGGACATTGTGTGAGCTCTGGATCAGCCTCTGTCATTAGTGAAGAGAGGGTATCCTTATAAATATCTGCATGAGCATACAGACTGGAGTAGAACTCCTGTATCTTCTGCTTAATCACAGATTTGTCTTTAGATTTCAGAAAACACCCTGTATCAATCTCAGTGAAAGAAGATCCTCTCTGACATTGAGCAAGGCTACATAGTCTGTCCTTTGTAGATGTACCAAAGCTACATTGGAATTTATATGTTGTGTTGGTCCAACAGCGCTTCTCAATGGTCATCTGCAGCTTTTTGATCTGGAGATGGAGAGTGTTGAACTTCAGAATGTCCTTCTTGGCCACTTCCTTATATTCTTTCTCCAAAGCATGCAGTGTTGTACGCTCATTGTTTGTCTGCCTCCTCTGAAAGGAAATGGTGGATGATCAAATCTCTTTTTGATGCCCAACCATGTGTCACTGGGTGACTGCACCGGGCCCATCTTGGGGGAGGTTGTTGCCAGGATGGCTCTCTCAATCATCTCCTTCCACTTGTGGTTACAAAATGTGGACAGTTGTATGACCCACTGTTGTGTAGCAAATTGGGTGACACCAGAGTCCCAATCAATATACACAATATGGTGGCCCAAGATATGAGCTACCTGAACCTGGGATCCAGTAAATTCCTCTAAGATATCACCAGAGATTAAGATATGGTCCAGTCTGGCTCCTGACACCAGAAACCTGTCCACATAACCCCACCTTGTCAGCTGGGTGAGGTCCAGGTCCTTGTTGGTAATAGTCTCAACTACCCCTTGCGCTTCCAGAAACCCCTTCATCAGGTGCGCAGAGGGATGACGTTGCTGACAGCATGGGTAAGTATCTCTTTGGTTATTGGTGTATGTGTTGAAATCCCCACTGTAAAGAGTACGGTCAGGGAGGTCAAGCAACGGCAGGATCTGCCACCCTTCCCTACTTCCCTGGATTCCACCAGGTTCCAGGTATACACCCACAACTGTGAGTGTCTTATCATTCCTAAAATCTCTGACTTTTGCCACTAGAATTTGGCTGTCTAGGTGCATAGCCACAAAGCTGATGTCAATGTTGGCTCTCAGGGCCACAATTGCCATGTGATCTGTCTAGAGTCCATTCAAATTACTCTCTCTTGACCATGCGTGTGCTGCTGGGTCTGGTGAGAAGTCTGGTTTGGTTGCAAGTTGTTGAGCCTGGATCTCTGTCATGATCACCAGGTCAATATTATTTTTTTTATATAGTGTAGTTTCTCCTGCCTCAATTTCAACGTTGCAATCCCCCTCATGTTGATAGTCACAATCCTCATAACTGGTCGCCCAACCCACAGGTATGAGGTGCTACATCAGCGGGGGGTTTGTTGGTTGGGGAGGTTAGGGGATGGATCAGCCATGATGGAGGACTCTGGTTTCCACTTGCTCTTAGCAAGGAAGGGGCCTGGGGCCATTTCAGCTGAGGCCTGAGCTTCAGCCATCTCCACAAGACTAAAGTCCTGTTCCATGTCATCTACATCTATGGGAGCGGCACAAGGGGTTTGCATGGTGTGCTTGCTAGTTGGTTTAGGGTTCACAGTGGGCTTAGGGCTCATAGTGGGCTTGGGTTCACTAAGGGGGTTGGGTTTAGCGGTCTTGCTTTTCTTGGGTTTCTGGTTCCACTTAGCCTCTGCCTCCTTCTTCCACTCATTATGTGGCTTCCGGGTAGGGGATTTCTGCTGGGGAAGCAGACTCTCTATTGGGGCTGTGGGATCACAGAAGGGTTCTGTGACATCATTATCAAACCTGGATGCCACATCAGCCCAGGCTTTAGTATGTCTCTGAGCCAGCATAGCTCTGGTGGTCAGTAGTTCATGGGGATGAGAAAAACTAGAGGGTATCCACGCCACTGGATTTGGGCAAAGAAAGGTTTGATTCTTAATTCTTGTCACCCCATCCTCAGCTTCATAGATGATGTCCCAGTAGTAAGCATTTTGTCTGTAATGACAGTGGCTGAGTGTGTGACCTAAACTGTAGCAGAACCGGCACACCTGCTTCTTCCCTTCCACTTCAACTGCAATCACCTTGGGGTTCCCAGGGATACAAATGAAGCGTGGAATAGAAATTTTTTCCTGAACTGTGAGAGAGGGGTCCAGAAGGGCATGTATTGTAGTGGGTACAAAGTTATATGGCAATATATCTGTGCATTCAGTGTGCCATGCCACAATGTCCCCATAGTAGCTAAGACCGGTCTTGATAGCATCTTGCATCCATGCGCTATCTTCACATTCAGTTGGCACATTGGTGAAAGATATCCACTTGGTGCGCTTGTTGATGAAAGAGATCCTTTCCAGTCAGATGTTCCCACCCTTGTAACTAATGCCCTTCTTTTCTGCCTTGTCTCTAGACTTGGCATCAGGAAACCCTACATCCAAGTAGTTCTGTTTAATAGTGTCATGGCCAGCCATGACATAGTAGCTTTGGAAAGCCGCGTTTTATAATTCTGGATTTATAAAGCTACTTCTTGCCGTCAGAAATCTACCTTGATGATCTCCCTAGGTACCCTAGATCAAAAGTTATGACAATTTAAAGAGCCGAGTTCAAAAACCCTGTCAGCATGTCCCAAAATGGTCACAAGATTGGATTTCAAATCAAGACAAGCAACAATTAGTAAGCGGGCAAATCCAACCATATCTCAGCTTCCAGTGATCAGTTTTGGATGTTCTTATGCTCAAATGAAAGCCCCAGATGAGGAAAATCCATCCAAAGTATTTTTAGATGACCAACTGAGGCAAACCGCGAAGTTCAAATCTGGCCAAAAGAATATGACTAGAATTAGTCAGCTGATGTTTCAAACTTTTAGCATGACCCTCCAGATAGAGAGACAAGGACCTTCAAGAAGAATCTGGAAGAATCTCAAAGACCAATATAAATGGTATAAAAAGAACCTAGTTCCCTTTTTCTCCATTGTGATCATTCTTGGTCTGAATAATAAATAAAGGACTTCTCTTAGACTATAGTTTAAATGGATCAGAGTTGGGAGCCCTTGGGCCCTGACAAATAGCATAGTGGAACCAAAGCTGGGTATTTGGGAACTCACTCTCAAAGAATGTCTTGATGGCTTGCATATAACCTTCATGATCACTCTTGGGCAGTTCATGTAACAAGAGGTGGATTGCATTGTTTATTACAGACTTGGGCACCATACAATCCATAGCAGGGTCATTGAGTTTTTCTCAAATGTACTCTTCAAAGGGCATGTTGCCCTTCTATGCTCCCTTGGTGTTGCACAAGGAGCTGTAGGTGAACCCTTCCTGCTGGGCCTGACTCTTACGCTTGGGAGGACTAGCATGAGCCAGAGGTACCTTCTGGCGGATCCAGAAGACTGCCTCATTGGTGGTGGATTCCGCCTTGACCCATTCAGACAGCTTGCTGGGTTCAATGTTTTGACAGTGAAACTTGGCCGCGTGAGCCAAGTCAACCCCCATGTTGGTCCAGGCTTTGGCCATGGGCCAGTCCATATCCTTGGCTAACCAGTCAGTAGCTTCATCTGGGGAAAACCCTTCCTGGATAAAGGTGGTCACCTCCTGAAAGCTCCAGCCTCTTGCTACGCACCAGGTCTGCAGGTCAATGGGGCTCCACTTCTCAATCTTGAAGATAAGAGCCACCTTAGCGTCCACCTCATTGTCAATCCATTCTGAAGTTTCCCCAGCTGTCATGCCTGTAGAGAAGAATTCAAATGCAAGGTCTGGGGAGGCAGAAGCCTGCATCCATTCCTTGATGTCCTTTGCTGCAAACCCCTCTGATGTCCATTCTCTGGCCATCTTGGGGTTGACTTGATCTGAGCAGAGTTGGTCAGCGTCCTCTGGGCTGAACCCTGTTTCAGCCCAGGCTACAGCTGCCTCTTCATTAAATGCATGAACAAACCACTCTGAAGCGCAAAGGTATCCAAACCTGGCTGTCTTCCACTTTACCAGATTTTGAGGAAAAACTTACCCATGTTTAATTGTGATGTCTTACTATGAATACTTGCATCTACACCTGACTGCGCCCAAGTCAAGGCTTCATCAATTGAAATTTTCTGACTTTCCCAGTACCACATCACAGTGGCTGGGTATCTGGAGTCTTTCCACTTGCACGCTCTGTTGTACGGAATAGAAGTGAAAGGTCCCCACTCAAGATAAGACTTAGGCAACCAACCAGCATTAGACACATGTGCCGCTTGGATGCAGTCCAATCCTTTGGATGCCCATGCTTGCACTTCAAGAGGGGTAAAGTTAGTCTTAGCCCAGGTTCCACAGTCCACTGGGGTCTAACCAAACTTAGTCCATTCTCTAGCATTCTCCAGAGTGATGTCAGCTTTAGCCCATGCCCAGGCTGTAGCATCCAGGAACACCGCAAAATAATTTTTGGCTTCAGTTGGGGAAAGTCCAAGCTTCATGATTGCGGCTGCATGTTCTCCAGGCAGACCTGATTTAATGAATTCAATAATTTTAGTAGCCAGATACTTATTCATCAGCCATGGTTCAGCTTGGTCAAATGGTACTCAGAATCTAACAATGTATGCAATGGAGTCAAGGGGCAACCCTGTATTAACCCATGCCATTGCCTCATCCCTGGGTACCTGATGCTTGCGGAAAATGGTCACAGCATCAACATTTACACCGGCACAGTGCCATTTGGTGGCTGTATCTACTGAAAATTGGTACTTTAGCCACTGTTTTGCTTGACCAAGAGAAAAATTTAAACTGCACCATCTTAATACATCTTTTAGGCAAATACCTTCATCTTCCCACTCTTGTGCAGTGGTACTATCAATATTGTAAAGTGATAATAATTACTGAACTATTTTTGACGTTCCATAATTTCCTTCTTTTGCTTAGGTGATAGATTGGCTTCCAGAGTGCATAGATCATTTTTTTCAGCATTCTCCAGCCAATTATGATTGTCCAATTCACCCCCTGGACCCACCACTACGTCAGCAGCAATGATTTCATTGTTGCCAATGGGAATTTTGCTCCTGCTCTTGATCTGGCTCCTGCAGTTGTCTTCCCAGTCTTCAGGAACGCCTGCTTTTGCACCAGGCTTCATGTACAGCGCTTTAGCAACCCTGTGCTTGCCTTGAATCTTCTTATTGCCTCCCCCCAACGTCCTCACACATTGCAGTGTCCGTGCTTAAAGTTTAATCAAAAACACTTTGGATATAGCAATGATCAAGCACACTTTTTAAATTCAAATTCAAATTAAAAGTGTTGCTTAGTGGAGAGAGTTTTTTGCAACCGCGCAAACCCGCTGGGGGATTTGAACCTCCCACAAGCCACCAGGGCGGGTTAAAACTGACTCTCAAAAGAGAGATTGTTTTTAATCTGCTTTTGTTAACAAAAGCAGTTGGCACAACCAGGGCCAGTTCACAAACTGGCCTAGGGGGGCTAGCGGCCCCCAAAGGTAGCAGAGCCTCCAGCTCCTATGCCATAAATAAGCTGGGTGGCTCTCCACTAACAATGGATAATTTTTGCTGGGCTGTTCAGCAGATCTAGTATCAACTGGGTCTGTTGAATAACTTGGCAAGTAAGCCAGTACCAGTTCTAATCCAGCCAACCAGTTCCCCTGAAGTTGAGGCTCCTGTCCCCATCCAACCTTGCAGTTTAAAACTCAATGCCACTTCACCCACTGATGTCATAAAACATCATCTGCATGAAGATGTTTCAGTTTCTCCTGCCAATCAAATAAATCCTGCCAGAGAAGATTCCCAAGCCATTAAAAACCCCACAATGCCTGCAGCTGCAAATTTCTTCATTGGGTCAGGAATAGAAGGAAAGTCAATAAGTCAGGAGTATCCACCAGCAAATGATAATCCCTCTACCCAGAAGCAAGTCCAAACTTCCAAGTAATACCAGCCTCAAATGATTAAGCCAGATATAATTAGTCACCAATTAGCTTCCAGCAATCCAACCAATCTCCAGATGAAACCAGATGAGCCAAACCCAGACCCCAGAACTCCCCCCAGCCATGAGTCAATCAACCAATCCAATGGCCAAATCTTAGAGAATTTCCCTCCACCAACCCAGTCTAAGATTCTTGGGACCATATCCCCTGTTCTCAAGAATTACACCTTCATCCCCAAAGTACCTGTGACCAAAGGTTGGTCTACTAGAGCACTCCAAGGAGCTGCCAGTAGTTGCTTCCAAGGAAGACCAGATGAGTGGTATAAAACCCACTTCCCTACAATTAAGACAGACACAGACAATGTTTAAATAAAGTATATGGTCCAAAGAGTAGCCTTTGCCTTCCTTCCCCATATTCTTTTATCACCTTGGACAATCCCTTATCAACCAGCTCAGTCACCAGCACTTCCATTAGTAGAGACCGTAGAACCTATTACCATGGACTACCAGCCAGGGCCCAGCCCTGGACGGACCAGCAACTACATTCCTCCCACTCCTCCTCCAATCCCTCAACCCTCTGCTGAGGTTATCTCTTATGACCACAGCAGATATGGAATGATCATTCTGACCATCCTTAGTCTTGCTGAGGTTGTAGTACCTCACCTTGGTGCCTACCATCCACTTTCAGCAGGTATGCTGTACCTGTCTTGCTCCTTGCCCTTCCTGTATTGGGCTTTGGTGTTGTGTTATCCTGAAGGGTAGACTCCTCCCATGTCGCCTTGGTATGATACTGCACCCGGCTATGACATTTTGTCTGCCTCCTTACTTGGTAACCTGAGCCCCTATATCCTTATGATAATAGGGGCATCTTGTATGTTAATTTTTTTGATTATAGCTTACTGCCTATACAGATTGGTATCCAGAAAGTCCTTGACTGCAGTAGAATCAAAGAACCATAGTCCCCCTGCACAGATACAGACAGTTATGGTATCTACTGCAAGCCACAGCACCACCTCCAACTGTGCCCTTCCCAATATTCAGAAGATGAACCTCGCCAACGTTGAAAGAGGTCTAGTACTGATGGGTGCACACTTCAAAGCATTTCCCAGCCAGTATACAGATGAAGCCCACAAAGTGTTGACTGTGGGTTCTATGTTAACTGGAGATGCCTTGGACTAGTTCACTTCCGCTTTAGAAGATAACAAAGACCTATGCTTGAACTATAATGAGTTCAAAGGACAACTCTTGGAAGTAACCACCCCAAAGGAAACTAGAATCCAGGCCTTAATCAAACTCCTGGCCCTGGAGTAAAAAAACTCCTCCCTAGATGACTATAACACCCGCTTCCAAACTTTGAGGGAAGCTTCTAGTGTAGACAACAAACTTTGTGCCTTGTATTTCCGACGCGGACTCTGCCCCTACCTCCAGGGGTTGATGAGACATCACTCACTCACCCTATCTCTTGCTGAAGTAATTGAGTTAGCAAGAGGACTAGACATGAACCATAAGGTGGTTCCTTGTACCATGACTGTTAATCCTTGCCCTCATCCCCAGATGTCCCCTGAAGAATCACAGTGACATGTCACAGAATGCCTGTGTTACTTTTGTCATCTCCCTGGGCACCTGTTGCGCCAATGTCCCTGTAAAAAAATGGAAACAGTGCCAATGTTGCCGCAATAAACACTTCTGGTCAATCTTACCCTGCTATCCAGTTAAAAATCTTTCATGGAGAAAAGTGTTACACCATGAAGGCCATGCTTGATACTGGTGCCAGCTGGAACTTCATAGATCCCTGATTAGCACAACAATTAGCCCTACCCATCTCCACCTCACCCACGGCAGTTACCATGGGAAACAGTATCATGGACACTGCCTCGGAATGAACCACTCCCGTGGACCTGGAGATAGGAAGAGTTTGTACCCAGATTGAGCTACTGGTCATGAAGAACACACCCAGACCTGTTATCTTGGGCTTCCCATGGTGAGAAAAGCACAAGATAAACCTGGATTACAACCATAGAAAGGTACATATGACCTTAGGGGAGTGTCAGGTTGCAATTTTTTTTCTGGCATTCATCCAAAGACGCTCAACTATATGAGTCCCTAGTCATCATGGTTATGAACGCCTGTAAATGAATGATACCACCCTACTTGAAAAAATGGTCCAAGGTCTTTAATGAGGAAGATTCAACCCATCTGCCTGACCACTGCCCCTTTGACCATGCCATTGACTTGATCCTGGGAACCCAGCCTACTCACGGTCCTGTCTACGGGTGCAATCAAACAGAAAAACAGCCCTGAAGGAGTATATCACCACTATGCTGAAGAAGGGTTATATCAGAGTGTCCAAATCCCCCTGCTTGTTGCCAATGTTGTTTGTGGCTAAGAAAGGTGGGGACCTCTGCCCTTGCGTAAACTTCCAGAACCTGAATAACATCACCATCAAGAATTGGTACCCAATCCCTAATGCTGATGATCTGAGCAATCAACTTTCAGGTGCAACCGTATTCTCTAAGGTAGATCTCAAGGACGCCTTCAACCAGATCAGGATTAAGGCAGGTGACAAACGGAAAACCACATTCAAAACCCAAGAAGGACTCTTTGAATACTTAGTGATGCCTTTCGGATTGTGCAACGCGCCAAGCACATTCCAGACCATGATCAACACAGTCTTAGCAGGTTGCATGAACTCCTTTTGTGTGGCTTATCTGGACAATATCCTGATTTACAGAAAAATCATGAGGGACACTTGAAACATCTGGAAATGGTGTTCAAGCGTTTCTTAGACCATAACCTCTTTTTAAAAAAATCCAAGTGTGAATTCTTCCAAACAGAGGTAGAATTCCTTGGGTATATTGTCAAGAAAGTTGGGTTTGCCATGGCACCCAACAAGATCTCAGCAATAGTCAATTGGCCAACCCCCACCTGCCGCAAAGATGTCCAGAGCTTCCTAGGCTTGGAAAATTTTTGCAGAGAATTCATCCAAGATTTCTCCACAATTGCCCTGCCTCTGACAAAACTCACTTCAGATAAGCATATGTTTTCTTGGAATAAGGAAACAGAGTCTGCCTTTTCCCAGCCCAAGAAAGCCTTTGTCTTGGTGCCTGTCCTTGTCATGCCAAATTTTTCTCTTCCCTTTATTGTAGAAACCAATGCATCTGATTTTGCAATGGGGGGGTCCTTATTCAGGAGGGGATGAATAGTAAGCTACACCCTGTAGCTTACTACTCCAAGAATTTTACCCCTTCTGAGTGTAATTACCCAATCTACAATAAGGAAATGTTGGCAATCATCCAATCCCTTGCTCATTGGTGGCAATATCTGTGCGGCGCTGAGCACCCAGTAAAAGTAATGACCAATCACAAGAACCTCACCTACTTCTTCACACCCCATCAACTGAACCAAAGACAAAAAAGATGGGCCCTGTTCCTTGCTGACTATGACCTAGAGATCTCATACAAACCTGGAAAGGTTAACCATGCCCCAGACGTCCTCAGCAGAAGACCTGACCTCACCCCCACCTCAGAAGAAATCAGACAATACAACACCAAAGCCCTCCTATCCTGACACCAGCTAGCCCTGCTACTATGTATGTTGCAAATCACTAGTCTCAAGGATGAGATAGTGACCGCTCAGATTAATGACCCCCACTGCCAACCCATCTACCAAGATTTAGTCAACAACCTGAATAGTTGCTACTACACCCTAGGCTACTTCTTAAAAGGAACTGCAGTATGTCTAAACACTGGGCTATACGTTATGGCAGGTCCCTTCAGAGACAGAATCCTTCAAGAATACCATAACACACCCATGGCCGGACACCCTGGACAAAACAAGATGCTCCAAGGAATCCAAAGAACGTACAACTGGCCCGGCCTAAAGAGTGATATTGTGGCCTATCTCCAGTGATAAAAAACCTGCAGCCAGACCAAGCCCAAGCAAGGGCTACCTGAGGGACTCCTTCAACCCTTAGAGATAGCCAAGGGCCCTTGGCAGTCAGTCTCTTTAGACTACATTGTTGAGCTGCCACCCTCAAAAGGATACAATGTCATACTGGTCACTGTAGACCGGTTTACAAAGATGGCACATTTCATTCCAACCACCACCTGTGTTACCACTCAAGAAACTGCCAACCTTTTCCTCAATAATGTATACCTGCACCACAGACTACCCCAAGAAGTAGTGTCAGATCATGGCCCCCAGTTTACCTCCTGTTTCTGGACCCAGGTTCTCCAGGATTTGAGAATCAGATGTTCCCTCTCCACCGCCTTTCACCCGCAAAGCAATGGACAGACCAAGCAGGTTAACCAGGTCCTTGGACAATACTTGAGATGTTTTGTGAATTATGAGCAGGATGACTGGGCAGAACTCTTACCTATGGCCCAGTTTGCCTACAACAGCCAACACCACGCATCCACTGACATGTCCCCATTCTTTGCTAACTATGATTACAACCCCATGTGAGACCACTTAGGGTTAGAAGAGGCACATAGCCCCCATGGACAAAACTGGGTCAATGCAATCCATCAAGCACAAAGTGACTGCATAGACAATCTGACAAAAGCTGTGAAGACTTACAAGGACTTTGCTGACAGAAAAAGAAAACCTGGTCCCAAAATCAAAGTAGGTGACCAGGTGTACTTGGACACACAACACATCTGCCTCAAAGTACCCAGCGCCAAGTTAGCCCACCAAATAACAGGACCCCACAAAGTCATCAAGAAGATTGGGACAGTAGCCTACTGCTTAGAGTTGCCTGAAGGCTGGAAGATTCACAACGTCTTTCAACTCTCCCTGTTGTCTCTCAAAACTGGAGAATCCCTCCCTCACCAAGTAATCAAGTCCTCTCCTCCCCCTGTCCAAGTATGAGAACACCAAGAACACAAAGTAGAGACCATCCTTCAATACTGCCAAGTCCAAAGCAAGACCCAGTACCTGGTTAAATGGAAAGAATACCCCATAGAGGATGCCACCTGGGAGCCCCACCCCCACTTAGAACACTGCCCTACGTTAGTTAAAGAGTACCAGGAAAGGATTAAAGGCCAGCTTGCAGCTGACCCCATGGAGGGGGATGATGTAAGGGCCGCAAAACATAAAAATTTGAGTCTGGGAGTTGAACCCGCGACCTTTGCTGTAAAGCAAAAATGTGGCAACTGTGCAAACCTGCTGGGGGATTTGAACCTCCCATAAGCCACCAGGGCGGGTTAAAACCGACTCTCAAAAGAGAGATTGGTTTTAATCTGCTTTTTTTAACAAAAGCAATTGACACAACCAGGGCCAGTTCACAAACTGGCCCAGGGGGGCTAGCGGCCCCCAACAGTAGCAGAGCCACCAGCTGCTATGCCATAAATGAGCTGGGTGGCTCCCCACCAACAATGAATGATTTTTGCTGGGTTGTTCAGCAGATCCAGTATCAACTGGGTCTGTTGAATAACTTGGCAAGTAAGCCAGTACCAGTTATAATCCAGCCAACCAGTTCCCCTGAAGTTGAGACTCCCTTCCCCATCCAACCTTGCAGTTTAAAACTTAATGCCACTTCACCCACTGATTTCATGAAGCATCATCTGCATAAAGATGTTTCAGTTTCCTCTGCCAATCAAATAAATCCTGCCAGAGAAGATTCCTAAGCCATTAAAAACCTCACAATGCCTGCAGCTACAAACTTGTTTATTGGGTCAGGAATAGAAGGAAGGTCAATAAGTCAGGAGTATCCACCAGAAAATGATAATCCCTCTACCCAGAAGCGAGTCCAAACTGCCAAGCAATCCCAGCCTCAAATGATTAAGCCAGATATAATTAGTCACCAATTAGCTTCCAGCAATCTGGCCAATCTCCAGATGGAACCAGATGAGCCAAAACCAGACCCCAGAACTCCCCCCAGCCATGAGTCAATCAACCAATCCAATGGCCAAATCTTAGAGAATTTCCCTCCACCAACCCAGTCTAAGATTCTTGGGACCATATCCCCTGTTCTCAAGAATTACACCTTCATCCCCAAAGTACCTGTGACCAAAGGTTGGACTACTAGAGCACTCCAAGGAGCTGCCAGTAGTTGCTTCCAAGGAAGACCAGATGAGTGGTATAAAACCCACTTCCCTACAATTAAGACAGACACAGACAATGTTTAAATAAATTATATGGTCCAAAGAGTGTCTTTGCCTTCCTTCCCCATATTCTTTTATCACCTTGGACAATCCCTTATAAACTAGCTCAGTCACCAGTACTTCCATTAGTAGAGACCGTAGAACCTATTACCATGGACTATCAGCCAGGGCCCAGCCCTGGACAGACTAGCAACTACATCCCTCCCACTCCTCCTCCAATCCCTCAACCCTCTGCTGAGGTTATCTCTTATGACCACAGCAGATATGGAATGATCATTCTGACCATCCTTAGTCTTGCTGAGGTTGTAGTACCTCACCTTGATGCCTACTGTCCACTTGCAGCAGATATGCTGTACCTGTCTTGCTCCTTGCCCTTCCTGTATTGGGCTTTGGTGTTGTGTTATCCTGAAGGATTGACTCCTCTCATGTTGCCTTGGTATGATACTACACCCAGCCATGACACCCTGTGCCTGATGCCACCCTGCCTCTCACAAGATTCTGCCATCCAACTACCTGAGTTTTCAGAAACATGATCTTAGGATCAGGCCTGGGTAGATGGCATTTATATCTTGCCAGCTCAAAGCCAAACCTTGTTGTCATCCTGAATAATAAAGTAGTGATGATTATTTGGTTTAATCATATCTTACCTTATATTATACCCGCTTTATATCACCTCCAAACCAAATCCACAGGCCTCACTGCTCCTGCCATCACATCTGCAGATCTTTCAAGCCTCACACTTACATTATTCTGTCCCCTTGATGCTTTCTTTGGAACAATTCATTTTACCAAATATCCTGTGAATCTGGCCTACTCTGGGTTTACTCCAGAAAACATTTTACTTACTGACCCTTTATCAGGAGCCCATCAACCTGAGAATTTTGATTGTGAAGGCTCCTGGTAGCCCATACAACCCTGCCTCTTTAAGGACAAGAATAATTAATTATCTGTGTACCTAATTCCCATGACCTCTCCTGTCTTCCCCTGGCCCAACCGCCTGCAGGAATCTGTGATTGCAAATGAGTTTAGTTTCATCCAACTCTTTGGTGTAATGTACATTACACTGAAAAATTTGGTAGACTCCATGGTCCCATCTACCAGTCCCTGGTCCCTGCTAGGAAGACCTCTCTCCTATATCATCAAGTTGGAACTAACCTTTTGATCAGCTTTACCTACTGGTCTAGAAGCCCACGTCCACTGCTTCCCCATCTCACACTCAGTATCCTGACACTGCTGCAGAGGCACCTTCTAATCAACTATACAGAATTATTTATATTACCCTCACAGGCCTTATTGACTCTATTTTTTCAACTATGAGCCCTTGGTTCATTATAAGACACTCAGCCTCTTACCTTATCAATTTGGCACTAATCCTGTGGTAAGTTATGCCCACTATTATGTTAGGACACCTCAGCCCTGTGCTGGCAGCCCAGCTCACAGCATTTAGTACCCTAACAGTTGTAAAAAGTAGAGGAGTTTAGTTGTGGTGGCTCCTGGAAGTATACATCTTCAACATTATCAGGCATGGTTTTAAGCTGGAAAAATGATTGGTGGTTGCCCTTGATCCTGAGGCATGCTGGGATACCAGCAGAGAAGATGGGATAGTTCATCTTTGGACTTGGGGAAGGGATCTAACCTGATAGTTCACATGTACTGAGGATAGTAAAGATTGATCTATACAATAAACATCTGAGTGATTTTTTCTTGATGATAGAGCAAACCATCAATGAGATATTGTTCTTTATTGTACACCTGTCTTTATATGGAGAAAGTCATGGGTAAATCAGAATATTGGGATCCCCATCAACTAGGTTTGTAATTGGATTGCCTTTCCTGGTAGGTCCACAATTGATTGCTGCACTGATGTTTGTCTGCATACTGGATTGAAGCGCTTCTGAGCACACTGGGTCCCTGGTATTTTCTTATTGGGATAGTCTGAAAAGCTTGGATCTGAGGCCTGGGCACTGGGAAATTTTAGGCTGCTTTTCTGGGGCTCATCATCTGATTAGATAATTTCATGAAAACCCTTGCACTCTGGGTCCATATTTAGGTATTTTTTTAATTCAGAAGATGCCCCAAGTTGCCAGTCATCAGTGAAAGTGGCGAGGCCTGGGCAGAATGGCTGGCTGGGGGTAGCAGAGCCTGCAGAGGTTGGAATCTAACTTTAGTTTTTTGTAGAAGTTTAACCAATCAGGGGAGACTGCTGCTGGTATTAAGAATTGTGCTGTTTGTCCCCCTTGTTGTTAAGGCCTGTTGGAGGATTAGTTTTAACCCAAAAAGAGGGAAAATTTATTGATCTCTTCTTTATGTCAGAAATATTACTGGCAGGTGCGCTTGCTTGTTGCCTGAGGGTGTAAAATTTCTATTGATGCAAATAAAAATCACTATTTCTATTTGTTAATATACTGTATTTTAGACTTTCTATACTATTTCAGATACCAAATTTCTTACTCCTGTTATCATACTATCTCTTTATCTATATTGCAGTTCTATGTTTGATCTAATTGCCTTAATTATTTTTATTTTTATCACTTTTATAATATTCCTTTAATTTTGTGCACTTTTTACACCCAAAAACAACACTAAGAATAGCTTTATCTGGTATTTGTTTCTGATTGTATGTATTAATTTAGACAGCTGAGCATTGATATGCTATCTGACATTATTTGGTTATATATTTTTTATTTGCTATGAATTTGGCTTGATATTGCTCTTATTTCCCTGTGTGAGTTTTTCATTATAGTGCACAACTTTTGTACACCCTGCTCAAGCATAGTAAACATGATAGAAAATTGGAAGTGTATAAGTTGATGCCACAGCCATGGCTGTTTTTCTGGGTATAGTTAGCCTAAGCGCCATCACCCATAAAAATGGGGTCCAAAGCGCTGCCCGCTTGCAGCAATCAAAGTGTTAAATCTTATGATTGATCACAAGTGGGTGGTGGCAAGGAAAATTGAGTCTGAGCAGGAGGCAGCTGCCTCACACTCAATTTCTCTTCAAACCATTGCATGGGTATCAAACCCTGGCCTCTTAGGAGGTCAGGTAACAGCTTACAGAGTCATCATTGGTGGTGTCTGTAAGCTTTCTAAACATCAAATTCAAGGAGGCTGCCTCATCAAGATGTACCCAAAGGCTTTAAGTAGCGTAAATTTTAACAAACTACCTTGGTAGTTTGATATTTTAACTTTAATAAAATATCTTTCCTTGTGGTTCACCTATTCCAATACCCTCCAATAAGATGTGTTATAACAATATTGTCAGACTCTTTATTTTTGCTGCTCCAAAATCCTAGAAACCTGCCCCTACCCCATGAAATGATTCCTGAAATTGGCAATGTTGAGTGTGAACCCATATACACAGCTGATTCCCTGACTTTAAGTCAAATTAAAGTATTTCCCCTTTATCTGTACATTGTATTATGCTGTACTTTGCCACATTCTCTTTAAGGGGTATCATTTGTGAGTAAATACAAACTGTCTCCTCATTGGTAATATCATCCTTGTTTGGGTGTATATTCCCCATTTGATTGATTATGACAAGCTCTCTCTACTTCACCATGATAGTTGATTTGTTTGCATCTTGAGACCCTAGTCTTACTGTATGGCTTTGGTGCATTGTGTGCTTGATATAAACATTGTGTATTTGATTTGATTACCCATAAAATCTCAACTTCTGTCAATATATACATCAAACTTTGTGTTCAATGTTATATTTTGTTCCATGGGCAATTTTAGTTTGCTCTAATCTGCCTTTGGTTCATCCATCTTGACAGCTGTAAAGGTACAGTATATGTTGCAATATATTTCATCCCCTTGTTAACTGTGCTAAAATAGCACATTTATAACATTAACTCTATTTTTATACTATTTTTTTTGGAAATCTCCCATATATTTTTAAAAAGGCAACCCTTTAGCTTTATTTTAAAAAATATAATACCGATCCTGGAGAAATCAAACCAGTCACCTGTTCAAATCGGTTTGCCTTTTTGAATTCAGAGTGGAAAAGATAGCAGATCTTTAATTTAAATTTACATTTAAATATCTTTATGATAGTGTGGTCGTCCCAGGTTAAGATTTATCCTGTTTATAGCATACAAGCTATTAATCGCGTAGATCCTCGATAAGCTGCCATCTGAGTCAATTTCACAATATTGATGTAGCCATGATTGGCGTGAATCTTTATTGGGGTTGTCTTCTAAACAATGGATTGGAACAGTCCTGATCAATTTCTTTAGACGTGGGGAAGGGTTTGCTTGGATCGAGCAGCTGCTGAAGAAAGGATGGGACATTGGCTAACCCAAGCCTTATACAAGTACTAAATTGAAATTGTGGCCTGATAGTTGTTGAATATAAATTCCTTGTCTAAATTGAAGGGCCTTCTCAGCAGCCGTAGTTGGAAACTTCCTTCGAATCAAACTAACCTTTTTAAAGGCGAATGAATCGAGATCTCTAAAGTGGATGAGTCGGAATTAGTGGATATTATTTGGATGTCTGGTTTTCTAAGCATATATAAATAGATGCAAGAAGTGAGGGATTGACCCTGGCTGTCCAGCGAAGTGGGACCAGATCTATCCAATGAATGATATGACGGCAAGAGACATCAATCCAATCAGCATCAATCACTTGAAATCCAGTGTGGCATAAATTGGCTTTAAATGTCCCGGTTTAAGCCCTCATTGAGTGTTCTTTAACGAGTGTCAAAGAAAAAGTTGAGAGTCGCCCTTCAGTAGATGAAAGAGAATCCAACTGTCTATTTGCCAGCCGATGTCGGGTACGCGTGGGTGATATGCCTGGCAAGCTTCATTATGCAAACATGTGCAATTGGGATGCTTTCTGGGTATGGTGTGTTTATGGAGCACTACAGCAATAGTCTCTTCCCAACTGAAAAGAAGTCCAAGGTGGCCATGATAGTCAACGTGGCACCAGTTATCTTTGGGGTAGGATCCATAGCAACAGGGCGGATGTGCCAGCGTTTTGGAGTCCGAGTGTGTGTTGTGGCGGGTGCCTTCTTGATGATGGCGGGACTTGTGCTTGCGTCGTTTGGGACGGAGGTATGGCATTTCGTCCTAACCCAAGGTGCACTAGTTGGGATTGGCGGTGCTCTCATCTACGTCCCAGCCAACGTGGCCATCACTGAGTGGTTTGAAAAGAGGCGCGGCTTAGCAGCCGGATTAGGCGCTGCTGGTGGGGGAATCGGTGGAGTAGCCTTTGGGCAGCTGAACACGTGGCTCTTACCGTCTTTGGGGCACAAATGGACTTTGCAAATCAATGGTGCCATAGTCCTTACAGTCCTGCTTGTTTCTGCTGCAATGGTCCGCCGCCGAGAAACTATGCACAAAGTGGATGATACCCCGTTTACTATATCTCTTGTTATCAATGGTAAATTTGCTTGGTTTGCTGTAGCATCCCTTTTAGGTGGTTGTGCCTACTTTGTTCCGCTCTACTTCATCAACAACCATGCTGTTTCCATGGGGATGGATAAACAGCAGGCAGGGTTTGCGGGCAGCGCTATCAACATAGGCTCTGCCATGGGGCGTATTGCTATGGGGCTTCTTGGCGATTACATTGGCTATGTCAATTGCTATATCCTAGCGCTTGGCCTATCTGCCCTGACTTCTATCATTTGGCGCTTCTCAACAAGCTTTGCAATGCTGCTTGTATTTGGCATACTGTATGGTATTCCATCAGGCGGGTATGCGGGAGGGTTTGGACCAACATGCAGCAAAATATTTGGTAAGCTTGAAAAAATGGCAATTAAAACAATTAGGAAAGCAGCAACTAGCCACAATGATGGGGCTGATCAATGCATGTATTGGCACGGGTGAGCTTATTGGACCAATCATCTCTGGATCCCTGATTGATTCCTTCAATGACTACCACCTTGTCATCTACTTCACGATCACCTGCTACCTGACTGCTGCTCTCGCCATGTGCCTATCCAACTACTTATTCATCAAGAGCCAAGCTTCAGCTTAGCCTCCATTCCAAATAATTTCTACTTTGAACCAAGCACTAGAAATAATAATAAATATCACTGCCATAGACTAACCTTCTAAATACATTCAAGTATGGGGCAGAAAATTTTTCTGTTGGTTGATTTATATCATATTTAATATTTTATTTTAAAATGTATCTATAATTTGAATAGCTCGCCCAACATCCAAGATAAAAGAGGGGATATATTAGTCAGAGGAGCAAGAAAAAATAATAATAGTCATATGTTGAACCCTCAGGGTTGACTCCCTGGAGAAGCTTGGACCTGTTGTGAATCAAGTTGAAAGGACATTATAATCCATACAGTTCTGACATGATCTCAAATAAAATGGAACCCCACATTTATGCAGATGTGTGTCTGTCCAATGGCCTCACAATATAGACTATTCCTGATCACAGTATTTGTCGGGGATAGCAATTTTTAAACTATATCAATTTTTGCCTGTGAATTGTTGTGCAATGAGAAAAGATCTACCTGGGTTTGCTTTTGACTTTAGAAATAACCTCCTTTCTCAAAATGGTGCTCTTTCAATCTCAGTGTCATCTGATATCTCACCTGACTTCACTGGCCATGCTATTGACCAAGAATAAGTCTCTTCCTTATCTATTTAAAATTTGATCTACATATTTGATTCACTGTATATTCTTATACTCATCAATAAATATACTAAGTTCATCTACCATACTTTGATATTTTCTATCCTTATGCCTACCTCCCTTTTTCACAGAAACAGTTGTTACTATAATCCAATCCCTGGGGCCTTAAGATGAGTAACCTTATTCATCCCTGAAGGCTAACATATGGCTTTCATGAACCTCAAATCTTTTGTTATAAATATTTCCTGCCATGTTGTCTTAGATGTCATACCCAAGATCTCAACCCAGAAGGAATTTATTCAGCTATCTGTGTTGTTAATCAATATAGACCTAATATACCTTGGTGTTGCAGCACAAGCACAATGATCAAACCACTGCCCTGGAACCTGTTATATACTTTTAGCTCACATTGGGCAATGCCCTCATATACAAGGTCAGTTCTCTTGCAACTTGTATCATACTTCTGGGCTGAATAACTGCACCTGCAGAAGCATTCACTTTCAGCTAGTTCTAGAACCTAGATACCTATACCAGGCATACAGAAGCTATAATCTTATATCTCACTCACTATATAGCTTTCCTCTCCTTCAGATAAAAAATCATTCTGCATACTCAATTACTTGATATATATTTAATCACTCTTGGCTGTTATTGCCACTAGATAGAAAAAGGGTTGATGCTGTTTCAGTGAATCCAGCAATCTATTGAGGCGTGCCAAGAAAGACTCAGGGATAAATTCACTACAGCCTGCTCCCTACCAAGGTGGTAAACCAAGCTGTCAAAACAGCAGGCTCAACCCGCCAGCAAGGTTCCAAGCAAGCAGGTTTGTGACCCACAATCTAATTACCTGGCCACTCAAAGCCAGACTAGGAAGTCAACTCAAATTGAAAAATACAACAACATGAACAAATGCTGATCCCCCACGGTGAATCCCTTGTTTTGGCGCTTGACTCATCACCAGGATAAAGCCACTCCCTTCATCATCTAACTGTGTGATCAACACAATCATGTTCCTGTTATCCTTGATTCATAATGACTATATAATCACTATCTCTCAATAAAGATTATTATCTAGTTTCTAAATATTTTTCCCCTTGTAACTCTGCTAAAACAGCACAGTTACAACAAAGTCAATGTTGGATACAAAGTTATCCAAGCCAGAAAACACCCACATGAGGTTCAGGGACCTGAAAGTCTCAGAGTTGGGCTCTAGTGAAAGAGAGATAATCAGCAGTTCCTGTAAAGATGCAACTGCAAAGTCCAGATCTGGGATGAGAGGCCTTTCTTGGGAGGCACTGGTTGAGCTCAAATTGACCTAGATAAAGTTAGTTATAGATGCTGGATGATGAAAGTCAGTGCTGATGAGTTATGTATCTTCTGGGATATTTTCTTGGGCAATGGGAAGAGAGGGTCTCTTAAAGAAGTGGTAGCTATTTGGTTCTTACTTCATATTTCTTGGTTTTTAGGGAACCATCAGTTGATTAACTCAACCAGTGCTATCCTAGTACAACTGAACTGTTTTTAGTTCATTTATTAGAGAAGCTGAAGGAGGAAAACAATCAGGAGAGATAAAGGGGATTTAAAACAAGATACTATTTATTTTTGTGAGTTCAGGGCACTTATAACCCTATATGTGGCCAGTAGTGCCACTGGATGTGGCATATGTACCATTGGCTAAAAAGAGAGACCATCAATATTATGAATAAATCTATGGGAGTTATCTTCAATAGAAGGATACATTGATTTAAGATCATATACATAAATATGGAAGATGGATGTGGCTGATGTATGGTTTTGGATAGAATAACATGAAATTCATCATGGTTGGTTTCATGAGAATTTTCTGTGTGTTGTAAGATACAGTGGGAGCCAGGATATTTAATTCATTTGCCATTTTATAAAACTGGCATTTATATTTAACCCTGAATGATATGATTTAGTTTGATATTTTATTAATAAAGTACAGTAGTTTTCAAACCTGTTGAGATAAATGTATATTAGTCAGTTTAGAACACATGAACTTAGTCTAAAAACAAAATCAAAGTGGATGCAAATCTATTTTAATTTTTGATTTTTTTTAGACTGAGTTCATGCATTCTAAACTGAATAATATATGTTTATCTCAACAGGTTTGAAAACTACTGTATATGATTTAAGCTTTCACTATAATATATTTTTGATGAGAGATTTTTAGACTAAAGTATCTTGCTATAGTTTGCAGAAGCTTGGTTAAGATTTTTGGTTTATAGGCTTTTAATATTTATCTATTGTTGTAACATCTGAAATCACTCCCTCTTGGGAAAATTTTTTCCCAAGAAACACTCCAGTTAATTAATAGTTGGTGGCACTCTTATCAGGTGTTCATTCTGTATGGGAATCAAACGTTCCAAACCCTGAGCAGAATGTTACCTGGACAAGCCTCATGACTATCATGACACACATGAACAATGTGTGGCTTGGTATGGTACTATGGGATCCTCTTCTTCTATATTTGATAAATTATTGTTATCTTCTTAATTTTCCCTTGATCTTGTTCCATATATTTCCAAAAAGTATATAATTGACAAGAAAAGTATCCCTATACTGAGGATGATTGATCCTTTTCTAGAATGATATTGTAACTCTATTTCAATTTAAAAACCTATCTGAACATATATCTCTAGACAGATTCAGGTGATCAGCTTCTATAATGTCAACTATACAGGAGTCAAGTTCTTGCTTGCTAAAAGAGTGTTGATCTCTGGAAGCCTAGATGAGTATAACCCTGGTTCAAAAAGGTTAATGTTTCCAAAGCAATGGGGTGTTCAGTTCTAGCTGAAAATTTCCAGGAAGCCAGTATGCTGTACCAGCTTTTTATGGCAGCTGGCTAACTCAGCAATTTAGAATTGACCTTTACAGATATATTATCATGACAGGTATGCATAGTATGCACCAAAATACTAGATATATAATAACTGGAGTTTAAGCATCTGGGTAGGTTTAGGTATTGTTGCAACTGGACCAATTATAGTTCAGTATTTAGATTAGGAAAGACAGCAGTCCAATAGAAAAGACAAGAATAGGAATAAGATGATCTTTATTTAGAGGATAATATGGCTATATACTATACAGTAATTTTCAAACCTGTTGAGATAAACAAAAAATCTCAGTCTAAAAAATCAACTCAGTCTAAAATCAAAATCAAAAATCAAGAAATTTATATCAAGTCACAATAGATTTGCATCCACTTTGATTTTGTTTTTAGACCAAGTTGTTTTCATTTTCAGACTTGGATTTTTTTATCTCAACAGGTTTGAAAACTACTGTATTGAGAAGCCATAAGCCCACAAGGGATTGGTAAAGTGATGGGTTCAACATAAGGTTTGGGTTAGGAATGACTTTTG
Organism: Entomophthora muscae; assembly: GCA_014839935.2. Classification (NCBI taxonomy): domain Eukaryota; kingdom Fungi; phylum Entomophthoromycota; class Entomophthoromycetes; order Entomophthorales; family Entomophthoraceae; genus Entomophthora; species Entomophthora muscae. Next base: position 23,650 of record QTSX02004504.1, on the reverse strand, counting down.
CAAGGAATCAGCATGTCAAATTGACAGCGCTCCTAATTAGGAGATAGTGTCCACAATTTGAAATTGTGCTTATATTATCCCATACTGCTTTGCACATCATGAGATAACTCACCAAGCGCCTTCTGTGTATTGTGGGATACATTAGCAGGCGGGGGAGTAATCTTGGTTGAAATCCCCCTTAACTACTGCTTGTCATTAGATACCAGAATTAAAAAATGTGAAAGATCTGGAAAGGTGCGTACAAAGAGATTTTGTGCAGGGACAGAACAACAGGGGCACAAACAATCATGGTGGAGTTTTTTGGTATTCTCTTGGGCATCTTTGAGTAGATAGGTTGGTTTTCATATACTGCGGCCATCTTGAAGGGCCCAAGATGGTTGGGTTTAAGTTTGGCAGAGTTAGGATTGAGGGTGTAGACAGGGTTATCTACAACATATCTTGCTTTGAGGCGTTTAGTTATCTCCTCAATCTGCTCTTGTTTGATGTTGTGGGCCTTGGTATACTACTGGGTTAGTGATGGGGTAGTTATAAGGGGAGGTTTCCCTGAGACGGTGGACCGTAACTTCACCTCCTCTACTACAGTCAAATCATCAAGAGCTTCAAAGGCTAGGGTTCTGGGACTGAAGCCTGTACCACAGTTGACCCTAGCTTGTAGGATAAGCAGGGCAGTGGAAAGGTGCTTGGCCCAGGCAGTGTTGGGGTGTTCCTGAGAGAGTTTGGTAATTAGTTGCACAAGAGAGCCATTTAAGCGCTCTATACACACATTGGCTTAAGTGTGGTATGAGGTAGTGACTATTTGCTCAAGGGTGTTCTTGATACAGTATGCCTTCATAAAGTTGCCTAAAAGCCCAGGCCTCCTGTTGGTGATAAGCCTTTTAGAGCAGCCAAAATGTACCACAATCTCTTTACCAATAAAGCAAGTAATGATTGTGGCAGTGTGATTGGTGGTTGCCCATGCCACTGGCTAGCAGTTGAAGTAGTTAATAGCTGTGATGATGTACTTATTAACCAACTTGTCCTCAGGTAGAGGCCCAACAATGCCAAGGGCCCATTGTTCAAAGGGTTTCATTGCTCTGATTGGTAAGACTGACTTAGGCAAAGTGGGTTTAGACACATTTTTTTCACATATCACACACGTTTCAAGGAGTTTCAGGATGTCCTAGCGCATGCAGGGACACTAAACCTTACGCTTTGTAATCTCAAAAAGGTTACATCCTCTTATGTGGCTTAAAATACAGTGAAAATGCAGTATTGTGTCTCCTTGTTGTGTGGTGGGAATGTAGGGTGTCTTTTCACTGGTCTTCACCCAACAGCAGACATTACCAGTGTTGGTGGTGAACTGGCTCTCATTGTCTTTCAACTTGTAAATGATCACTGAATGAAGCCCCTTGTAGTGGGTGGCCTTGGGACATAGGTAGAGCATGGGCCAATCTGGGCCCAACCCGTCATCCCCTGTGATGGACACTATATACAGTCTGGTGAGGATGTCAGCTGTGACAAGCTCTTTGCCAGGCTTGTATTTGATTCAGAGTTGATATGAGGATAGACACTTGACTCACCCTGCTTGGCGCTAGATCAGATGTGACTGAGTGTTGAAATACTGGAGAGACTTATGGTCTTTCATGTTGTGAGGTGAAAAGATGGCACCATCCAAATAACATTATCATTTTTTGACGCAGTGTAAAATTGCCACTAAATCCTTATTGTATATAGGATAGCGCTGCTCTGTGTCAGTAAGTTTCCTGGATTCATATGCTAGGTGGAGAAAGGTATCTTCATCAGTTCCTACTTGCAACACATCCCCTATAGCCCTGTCAGAGGTATCAGTCTCAAGTTTGTACTAACAGCTCTAATTGGGAAACTGTAGTATGGGTGCAGTAGTGAGCTTTTGTTTCAACTTTTAAAAGGCCTGATCCCTAGCATGTGTTCAGTGAAAGCGTTGCTTGGTGTTCAAAAATTTAGTGAGGGGTGCAATAAGCTATCCACAGTTGAGAATGAACTTAAGTACATAAGCAACCATGTCTAAGAATATGTGTACCTGACCCACATCTGTGGGAAGTGGCATGTTAGTGATTGCCTTGATCATGATGTGGCCAGGTTTTATCCCTTGGGAAAAGATTGTATGCCCAAGGATGAGTAATTCTGACCTGAGAAATTTGCACTTTAAGGGTTTTCCTTTAGTTGGTGCTTAAAAAGGGTGTTTAACACAGCGCAAAGATGCTGAAGATGGGTGTTTTGGTCTTGACTAAACACAATAAAATTGTCAAGATAAACTACAACATACTTGTCAATCAATTCTTCAAAAGCCTTATTCATCAGCATGGCAAAGGTAAAGGGAGAGTTGGTCATACCAAAGCTCATGACCCAACACTCAAACAACCCATAGCGCCTGTAGAAGGCTGTCTTTGCCTCATTCCCTGGTGCAATGCGGATCTGGGTATACCTTGCAGTGAAATCAATCTTTCTAAAGATCTTTGCACCTGTGAGTGTGTCAAAAAGGTTGTAGATCAACAATAGGGGATATTTGTTTTTATTAGTGACTTTGTTTAGGGCGCAGTGGTTGGTATTTAGACAGAGTGATCTGCCCTTCTTTGCTAAAAAGAAGACCACAGCTCTGTACAGTGATGGCAATGGGCAGATGAAACCCTTGTCTAGGGCATTCACAAGGTGCTGGCAGTTTATTTATCCTTCTTGGGTGCCAGGAAGTAAAGTAGGCGTGCATTTGACAGAAATTCTTGCAGTTGAATGACATGCTGTATTTCTTGAGGAGGAGGCAATTGATCCAACATTTTTCTGAAGGTGTTCTTGAATTCCCTGAGAAGTGCTACTAATGCTGGCAGAGGAATTTTTTCCAAGGGGAGAGGAGTGAAAGGTCCAGGACAAATGAGCTCAACTGAACACTGATTAAAGTTAAGCTTTTTCCCTTGAAGTCATAAAAACCTTTTTCTGTGAGCCGTACAAATACGGTGCTGTGAAGAAGCCTACTCATTACAACTGGATAAATTTGAAAGTTCATCTTGTTACTATTAAAGAATGATCACTGAGGTATACCAATCAATGTAGGAACAGTTGTGGTGTGACCATTAAAGCCCAGCAATGACATCATGGCTGATTATGGCCATTATAGGGCCAGAGAGCCTAACCTGGACATTTCCCATCCTTACCAAGAAAAAACAGTCTCATGGGCAATGGCTTCTCTGTAGGAGCCAGCCACAGGCACTGCCTTGAAGCAACTGGGTACTCAGCCAAGCTGTTGGAAGTCTGTGAATTTCTGTTTAACCATGATGTGATTGGCCCCAGTTTCTACCAAAAGTTTGTGAGTGTTCCCACAGAAACAAAAGAGGTAGGCCAAGTGGGTGATTTTATTTAATGAATGACTGGCTTAGAGGGCAGGGTTGTCACTGTGAACCTGGAATACATCTAGGTTCTTGTAAGGGATTATATCCCTTACACAAGTCATGGTTCCATTGCTGGAATTTTTAAGACACAAATGAATCATTTAAAGCAGATTTTAAATTCAGAAAATTGGATTAATTTACAATCCAATTCAATTAACAAGATTAATTCAAATCCACATTTAAAACTAATAAATGAACACACTTTTGAGAACAAAAACAAAAACAGAAGCCAGAGCAAAAGCAAACACTTGAAATCAATATTGAATATAAAATCTATTTTAAATTTGAAAACAGTATCCCATGATGAAGAAAGCAATGACGGTAACAAAAATACCTCAGAAACAAGCTCTGAAAACCCAAAACCAGCCAATCAAACCAAAAATAAATGCACTTCAACCAATTACTATGATACAGGGGACCCTTCTAGCCAATCACCCAAGACAACACAACCAAGCCACAGGAATGCTGCTCATCCAGTCTCAAAATACCATTCCCACCAGAAGCCAGAAGAATACTGCAGTTCAATAATTCAATCTACCTCTTCTTGCATTGCAGGCTGCAGCCTGCTGCAGACTTGCAAAGAAATACTAGCCAAACTACCCCTGCAGGATCCCCTGGTAACCACTATGCTTCCTCCCCCAATTGACTTCAGTATTTAAACTGAAGATTTTTTTCCTTAAGCAAATTTCTCCAACAATTTTCTTTATTTCCTATCAACCAAATAAATCTATATTTTCAATTCTAAAACACTTGATTAGTAGATTCTAAAGGTTCCCCCAACCAACGTGAAGTTCATCTTCCTTGTATGGACTTTGTGTGTGTTAATCAATTATGGGCAAGCAAATGTTAACTTTGAAAACTCTGAACTAACTCCTACTGACAAATCTGAAGACTCAATTTGGTATTGTTTTGGTCTACGTCAAAGACATGCCCCTTATGTTAAAACAGCTTGATTCCCACCTATCATCCACCCCAAGGCCCCCTGGTTGGTCTTGGGGTACACCAGTGTCTATTATCTTCTCAATCACTTCACTCTCTTCTTGGGAAGATTCCGTCTATTTGGTCACCTTCTACACATGTTAATGATAGGGATTCCAGTAGGTTCCACTCTGATCAAATTCAACTTGGGAGCTCTTCTCCATTCAATTGGGGAAAGACTTCCCAATGAGTGGATCCCTGAAAGTTCTCCACTTTGTGTACATTGTAGCTGCAGGGATTCTTGGCCAGGAGGGATTGGGAGTGTGGGTCAAGCAGGGTGAAGAACCTCTTGTATCTACAACCCCCAGGATTTCCTGGGCCCTCAATCTGGGCTAGTTGGAGCTCCCCCCTCACGCGGGCGTTTGATCTAATTTTTCTGCTGATGAGGTTGGCAGCAGCCTACTTGGTTGTGGGCGCTGTCAGGTGCAGGACAAGGTTGGGAGAGCATTGTTAGATCTTTGGAATCCCATCAAGGCCTGATTACTAGCTTTCAAAATGGACTTGTAACAGTCATTTATGGAGGTGTATTGCCCTACTGGCACTCATTTACAAATATGGGCTTTAACTCATTAATTTTGAGGGCAAGTAGTATAGCATTTTCATTGATGATGGCTTCTGGGGCGGCAGCAAGAGTGTCACAGATACTGAATGGATTAGACAAAAATTTGTCCATCTAGGGATTAAGCGATGGAACAATTGCGTGGTCACACTATTGCATCCTGATTCTACTAGTGATAAAGACGTTTAAAACGCCCCTAAAACAGGAGTTTAATTTGCCTTTTAAACGCGCACAAGGCACAGGCTTTACTTCTGGGATTATAAATAGAATAACAAAGTTATTTATATCTACCTCCTTAAGGAAAGCTGTGAGAAAGTAGTTGTTCTCTTGCACAGGACTTTTAGCTGTGTCAACCCACTTTCCTCCATTTGGAAAGTTCTTCTGTCTGTGCCTCCCTGCCTCTGGTGGCAATTCCCCTGCCTCACACTATATAAGTGCAATACTATATAAATAAATACCAGTTTTGTCTATACACCTTATTATTATTCTTCTGCCCTTCATAGGCTGCCACTATACCATCAACAGGTATATTATTAAGAATTTAGGTCACTGACTAACTGTTTGTAGAAACTAGCAACCCCTTGCTGCAGCTTTTACAACAAAGAGTCATCTGTCAGGCGGCAAGGTACTTAGGAATGCTGGCTGTCTGTTTGATAGCAAGTAGAGGTATTCCCACTATAATAGTGATGAGGAGCGCCTTTTGGAGAAGCTTCAAATATGGAATCAAGAAAGAAGAGAAGTATATTGTATTAGATAATACTTTAGACTTATTAGTTTTATCTGTGGCAGAGATTTAGTTATATTGAAACTAGGGGTTGGTCATGTGCAGGATGGGTTCAAGTTGCTGGATACTTGGACAGTCATGTGATATTGCTTGGTTGCCATTCCTGGTATGTTGAACGGTATATTGGAAGTGCATCAAATTGGGCAATGACTGGATGTTAGTTGGCTTGGCAGTAGCCAGAATATGTGTACATCCAGATCCTTGACACACATCCCCTTAAGGGGTTACTCTGGTGCATCAGGAGGAGGCTTTGTCTTGATGACTGCTGCCTGATGTTCCTGGAGTTTTTTGCTAGTTGTTACCAGTTGGGTCAAGTGTTCTCTTTTGCTTAGGCAAAGGCAGGATCTGTGGTACTTCTTGGTGATGGGCTCTTTGGTGCCCTGGAAGTTAACCAGATAGGTGTTCCTGTCTGGTCTATACTTGATGATTCTTCCTGGTCCCCTGTGTACTGAGTCTAGCTTTTTCCTATTTCCAGCCAGGACCCAGACTGGGTAGTTGATGGGGAGTGGTTTCTCTGTAGAGGTTACCTTTTATGTTTTGAGTCTTATTGTTTCTGCTATTTTAGCTTTGAGGTGTATGTGTTGTAGATTTGGTACTTGTTCTACTGTGAGAGGTTTTCCCAGGGGAATTTTTAGTATGGTTGGATGTTACAGGTAACTATCTTTGGTTTGTATCTGTATGTTAATTCAAACATTAAGTAGACTGTCTCTTTATTGGTGCAGACCTGGGATACTAATAATACATGTTTCACATATAGTGGCCATGTGTCTTTGGCTTTGACATCCATTATTTTCTTGGAGGTTCTGATTTAGGCTGTTTTTTAGGTGTTCAACTCTGCCGTTGGCCTGTGGCCTGTAGGGCAAGGTTGTAGAATGTTTGATGTTTTTGGATTTTAAATTGTTGTTTACTATGTGACCTGATAACTCTGTTTCTCCATCAGTTATGATATAGTCTGGAGTACTGTAGTCAGCTATGATTGCTTTGTTAATGAATTGGTTTATTGTTTTAGCTTTTGATATTTTGTTGCCCGGCAGATAGGACAGCATGTGGCAAAGTCAATGGCTACAATTAGGAAATGTTGCTTTGTCTTAGTTTCTGGGAAGGGTCCCACTACGTTCAGTCCCCAAACCTTGAATGGTTCAGGGTCAGGTACTGGATTAAATGTTGGCTGAGGAGCTTTGGTGCTGGAGTATTTTTCACACACTGTGCATTTTTTCAGAGCATTGATTATGTCTTGTTTAATATTGGGTTATCATACTATCTCTTTTAATATGAGGTTGTAAATTCACTGCCACCTCTGGCTTTGGACTGCTCAATCTTTCCCTGTTGTACCAAGAAGGTCCCAAAATGCCCGCCAAACCCCTCCATTTGTTGAATGATTTAGCTCACACAGTTGATGAGAGGTTTGTGCTGGCTTATCCTGTGGAATCCCTGCCTTTGGTTGCTCCTTCCTGGGAAGAAACCCTGATTAATTTGGACTACCTATTAGCCTGGTGTCATCCGTTTTTAAAAACTATCAGAGCCACCCAATCAGGTGTTGCCACATCAACACTTGATAACCCAGTTGACCCCCAAATGTCTGGCATCCCTTCCAGCCAATCAGATTTGATTTTGGAAATTGGAGTAAAACTCTCCAGTCCCCCTGAGCCCATCCAGCAAAGTTTTGTACCTAGCCAATCAGGCTCACCCCCAACTGTCATGTGACCAGTTTTTTGCAATCCATTCCTTTTAACCAAGCAAGGGGACTTTCAGTCCCCTGCTTGTCTATTTTCCACTTACATTAAAGTTTGGAGTCACCTGCACCTTAATTTTCTTAATTTTGAGTTGTCTGGAACCAGTTGTGTCCCTAAAGCTCAAAATATTAGAGTGCAGCCCCTGCCCTAAGCTTACCTTTAGCCAGCTGGTTTTGAACTCAGCTTCTCTTCTGGCTCCTTGTACAAGTGTTCTTTCACTTAGTTGTTGTCTCTTTTGCCCTTGCCTTCAAAGTTAAAGTTCAAAGCTCAAGATTTCAATTAAATTTTCCTATAATTTCTATTATTATCTTGAATTTTCCTTTAAAAATCATTGTTTTGAACCCAATTTTGCTTGCAGTTATAATCCAAGGCTCCCAAGACAACAGCAAGGCTACCCAAACCCGTTCTGCTGTTTTCCCAAAGATTTGCCAAAAACTGCCCTAGTCTTGCCATTTTCTCTCCTTTTTCTCCAGTAAACTATACCATCCTACCCCAAATTTTGTGCTGGTTCTTTCTATGATACTGCCGGCTCTTAAATTTGTTGTCTTTTCCATGGCTCTGTTTCTCTTGCTTCTGTGGTCCACCTCCCCTGACCTGTGGGGGAAAATCTCCTCATTGGCCTGTCTGGTAGGTAGCAACCCTGCCAGTCTCTGGGACCTCCCCAGCAGTCTTCTCTTTTCCAGAGAGGCTGTGGTTAAGAGCCTGACGTGTGACAATCTGGACCTGGACATTGTGGAGCTTGCTTTGCCTAGTTCTGAAGAGGTAGTGCCCCCCACACCTCCTCTCCCCTCCATGGTTCAGAAGAATGTGGTGCCCCCCGGGTCCTCCAAGGTGGCCTCCCCCACTCCTACTTGCACTCCCTGGTTGCTCACTGGCCTGATTCTAATGGGTTTGAATGCCTACTTCCCCCAGTTGTCCTCAGTGTCCTCCCTGTGGTCCCCTCTCCAAGCGGCCATCCCAGTTGCGCACTGGATGGCATCCTGGTGGTTTGTTGCACCGGGATGGGAGCCAAACTTAGTTAGCTTAGCCCCTCTCTCTCACATAATATACAAGCCAATTTCTTCTGCCTTTGAAGCCTTTTGCTACTGGGTGTGGAGCTTACTTCTTGCCCTCATCCGAGCCAGCTTGGGATCTCTCCTTGCTGGATTCCTCTTGGTGTGGGCCGTGTGGTCACTTCTGTCCTCTTTCAAGTCGTGTATCACCGAGAAGTCTGCCTCTCCCTCCACAGCTTTCTTGGCTGCATCTGCAGTAAATATTACCCTGGTGTCACCCTGTACCCCCCCTCTGTGGCCGTCTGTGAGAAGGTGCTGGATGCTCTTGGGGAGCTGCAGCTCTGCCTCTCTGCAGACTCAGCCTCCACAGACACCCCCATCTCCGACGCACAAAGATCAGTGGCCCTCTTGGATGCACTTGACAGAGACGCCCGCCTCTGGGTGTGCACCCTCCTCCGTCAAAGCCAGGAGCTTGGGGACACCTCCTCCCTCCTCACATTGGTCTCCTCAGCGGTAGCTGCCCTGGGTTCCAAGGCCTCAGTAATATTTGAGACTCTCTGTTCCAAGGGCCTTGCCCCTGATCTTGCCGCTCATGTTGAGTGTTTTTCAGTGAAGGCTGCCTCCCTGGACCTCCCTACTGATATGGCAGTGGCCATGTTCCGCAACTGCTTAGATGCTGCTTTGGCTGACAAGAGTGTGTGGGATCTGGCTCCTACCTCTCTTGAGAAGGCATTTGCGTTAGCTTGCAAGCTTGGCGCTAAGCCGGCTTATCAGCCCAAGTCTGGTGTATTGGCCCACCTCCTGGTTTCTAAGTCTGCCCAGGGAAAGCCCCCTGCAGCTAAGCCCCCCAAGACGCTTGCCATCAATGTGATGTGCCACCCTTGCCAGGCTCTTAACTGGCCCACCTCCACAGGTTCCCTCCCTGTCTTTGCGGCTTCAGCTGCCATTACTGAGGTCTCTTCCTGCAATCCTGCCACCTCCATTCTGACCCTGCAGAATAAAGAAGATCTCTCCTATTTCCTTTTTACTAAAACCTTCTATACCAAATCTCGCCAGGCTAAGGCTACAGTTTTGGTAGACACAGGTGCTGCGGGCAACTTTATGGACCTGCACTGGCTCAGTCCTTGGGTTTGTCCCTGCTTCCTCCCCAGAGACTGATTGCTGCTAGCCAGGTACCGGTTCTTAGTTACCCCCTCACTAACCCACTTAGTTACTGTACAGGCTTCCACATGTTTGTGAGTAAATTCTCCGCTGTGGAGGACCTCCTGTATCCTGTAATTGTGGGCGTGGGGTGGTGGCGGCGCCACTTGGTTCAGATTGACTGCCTCACCAACAAGCTTCACTTCTTGCTGGACGGGTGTCCTGGGTCATTCCCCCTCCTTCCCCTGGGGTGGTAACCGTCAGAGTCATGCCTATCTCTTGCGGCTTCTCCAGTCTCTCCTCCTAAACCCTTTGCCCTGCCGGCCATACTGGCTCCCTTCAAGGACGCCTTTGACACTACCCTTTCCTGCGCCCTCCCTCCACACTCTCGTCACAATTTGACCTTCAAGACAACAGTTGACCTTGTGAAGATTGACACCCCAATGTACTCCCTCAGTGAACTGGAGCATAAGGCCTTGGGCGCGTGGTTGAATGATATGCTGGCTAAAGGGTGGATAGTAAGAAGGCCTCCTTGGTGAGCTCCCTGGTAGTCTTTGCTAAGAAATTGGATGGATCCCTCCAGCCGTGTGTTGATTATACCCTCCTCAACAACGTCACTGTTCTGGACTTTTATCCCCTCCCCTTAGAAGCATCAATTGCTCAGTCTATTGCCAAGTCTTGTGTCTTTTCAAAACTGGACCTTGTTAATGCCTTTAACCAGGTTTGTGTGACGGAGGGGGACAAGTGACTTGCTGCCATCAAGACTCGACGCGGCTGCTTCCAATTCAAGGTCATGCCTTTTGGCTTGAAGAATGCTCCTGCAATCTTCCAGCAAGTCATTGAGGACGCCTTGGGAGACCTCTGCTTCTCTTGTGCCGTGGTGTACATTGATGACATTCTCATTCACTCCCCCACCCCTGAGCAGCACGCTAAGGACCTAGTAGCTGTGGTGGCGGCCATTCACAAAGCTCGGCTTTTCATCAAGCCCAGTAAGTGTGAGTTCTTCAAGTATAAGGTTACCTTTCTGGGCAACCTAGTCCTGAAGGATGGTCACGCGGTCTCTCCTGACAAGGCCAAGGCCCTTTGGGAGTGGGCTACCCCCCGGAATCAGAAGGAACTACGCTGCTTCCTGGGTACGGTGATCTTTCTCAAGAAGTTCTCTCCCGCCATCTCAGAGCTTGCCGCTCCCCTACACCCCCTAGCAGGCAAGAACGCCTCCTTTGTGTGGACCCCGGCATGTCAGGAAGCCTTTGAGGCCATCAAGAGGGTTTTTGTCTCCACCCCAGTCCTCTGTCACGCTGACACAAGCAAACAGTTCATTGTGGCTTATGATGCCTCTAACGTGGCCGTTGGGGCGGTTCTCCTTCAAGAACACAACGGTCAGGAGCTCCCAATTGCTTACTTTTCCAGGAAGTTTGCCCCCAACAAGTGCTCCTGGGCGGTGTTCAACAAGGAGCTGCAGGCTGTGGTGGACGCCATCACCCATTGGCGCCATCATCTGCAGGGCGCTCAGCACAAGTTTGTGGTCCGCACAGACCACAAAGCCCTCTGCTACTTCTGCAAGCCTCAGAAGCTACTCCCTTGCCAGGCACGTGTCATGCAGACGCTCTTGGGTTACAAATTCAAATACAAGTTTGTGAAAGGGGAACTTAACATCCTCCCTGACCTGCTGAGTTGCAACCCGGCAATGTACCCAGTGAGGGGTGATGAGGATCCTCAAGTCACTGTCATCCCAGAGTCTTTGGTCCTCCCGCCGCCCGGTTCACCTCCTCTTCACACTCCTGCCACGGTGCTGGTCCCTACCCCCCAGCTCCTGGCCATTGGCCCTGCCCCCTCCCCGGCGGCACCCCCACCCTTGGCTCTCCCTGGAACACTCTTGTATGACGTCCTGACGGCCCAGCACTCTTCACTGGACAGCCAGGCTATCTGCACTAAGCTGTCTCCGGACTCCGCATCCAACGGTCCCTATACTCTCAAGGATAGGATAATTTACCAAAATGATAAGGTGTGGGTTCCAAAGGAATTGCGGCCGCGTGTCATGACTGAACATCATGACCCCCCTCTGTTTGGTCATTCTGGTACCAAGAAGCTGCTTGAACTCATCAGGCGTACCTACAGCTGGGCCAGGATAACTAAGGCAGTAGGCCCCTGGATCAAGAAGTGCGTCACTTGTGCCCGCTCCAAACCAGATTGTTCAGGGAACAATGGTCTTCTCTACCCCCTACAGCAGGCTCAAGGCTCAAGGCCCATGGTCATCCATCTTGGTGGACTTTGTGGTGGCTCTCCCCTTGGTGGGAGGCTTTGATTCCATCATGGTGGTAGTGGATTGGTTCACCAAATATTCAGTTTTCATCCCATGCCTGACCACTCTGGATTCAGTAGGGATGGCAAAACTGTTTGTAAAACACATCTTCTCCAACTTTGGTCTACCACAGGAAATCATCAGCAACTGGGGTCCCCAGTTCACGTCCATGTTCTGGGAGTCCCTGCTGGGGATCCTAAACATTAAGCCATGCAGGTCCACCTCCTTCCATCCCCAGTCAGATGGCCAAACAGAAAGAGTCAACCAAACCATGGAGCAGCACCTCTGTTGCTATGCAAATGCCTCAATGGACTCCTGGTTGGATGATCTCCCATTAGCCCAGTTTGCCTACAACAATACTGTGCATGCTTTGACAGGGGTGTCCCCATTTCAGGCTACCCTGGGGTTTTCCCCAGCATTTGTGATAGGTCCCTCACTCCAGGCAAGCGTACCAGCTACCGCAGACATGGCGGCTCACCTCAAAGCCATTCATCTCAAAGTCCAAAGCACCCTGACTAAGTCCATTGAAGTGTACAAGAAAGTGGCAGACAAGAATAGACGGCCTGCCCCCCACTACCCGGTGGGCTCCCTTGTGATGTTGGATGCCACCAATATCCAAATGAAGGTCCCCTCAAGGAAGTTTGCTCCCAAGAGGCTGGGTCCCTTCAAGGTTCTAGAAGACAAGGGTAACAGCGCATTTGTGTTGGACCTCCCCCCCTTCTATTTTGATTCATAGTACCTTCAACGCTTGTTGCCTATCCCCTTTTGAGGGGGACCTCCCCAGTACCCTGGACCCCACCTTGGTGGATGGATCCCCTGAGTATGAGGTAAAAGCCATAGTAGCCTCACATAGGATTTTCAAGTCACTTCAGTATTGTGTATCTTAGAAAGGTTATCCCTCTTACAACAACAGCTGGGTAAGCTCTTCTGATTGCGGAAATTGCTGGGACCTGGTACAGGAATTCCATAAGAACAACCCCTCGGCACTTGGCCCCCCTAAGTCCCTTCTGGCACTCAAGATCCCCAAGGCACACAAGAACTTCTCAGTGGATATGCTTCCCCAGGGAGGAATCCAACCCCAGGAAAAAGGAAAGGATAATGTAAATTCACTGCTACCTCTGGCTTTGGACTGTTCAATCTTTCCCCGTCGTACCAAGAAAGGTCCCAAAACGCCTGCCAAACCCCTCCATTTGTTGAATGATTTAGCTCACACGGTTGATGAGAGGTTTGTGCTGGCTTATCCTGTAGAATCCCTGCCTTTGGTTGCTCCTTCCTGGGAAGAAACCCTGGTTAATTTAGACTACCTATTAGCCTGGTGTTGTCTGTTTTTAAAAACTATCAGAGCCACCCAATCAGGTGTTGCCACATCAACACTTGATAACCCAGTTGACCCCCAAATGTCTGGCATCCCTTCCAGCCAATAAGATTTGATTTTGGAAATTGGAGTAAAACTCTCCAGTCCCCCTGAGCCCATCCAGAAAATTTTTGTACCTAGCCAATCAGGCTCACCCCCAACTGTCATGTGACCAGTTTTTTGCAATCCATTCCTTTTAACCAAGCAAGGGGACTTTCAGTCCCCTGCTTGTCTATTTTCCACTTACATTAAAGTTTGGAGTCACCTGCACCTTAATTTTCTTAATTTTGAGTTGTCTGGAACCAGTTGTGTCCCTAAAGCTCAAAATATTAGAGTGCAGCCCCTGCCCTAAGCTTACCTTTAGCCAGCTGGTTTTGAACTCAGCTTCTCTTCTGGCTCCTTGTACAAGTGTTCTTTCACTTAGTTGTTGTCTCTTTTGCCCTTGCCTTCAAAGTTAAAGTTCAAAGCTCAAGATTTCAATTGAATTTTCCTATAATTTCTATTATTATCTTGAATTTTCCTTTAAAAATCATTGTTTTGAACCCGCTTTTGCTTGCAGTTATAATACAAGGCTCCCAAGACAACAGCAAGGCTACCCAAACCCGTTCTGCTGTTTTCCCAAAGATTTGCCAAAGACTGCCCTAGTCTTGCCATTTTCTCTCCTTTTTCTCCAGAAACTATACTATCCTACCCCAAATTTTGTGCTGGTTTTTTCTATGATACTTCTGGCTCTTAAATTTGTCGTCTTTTCCCTGGCTCTGTTTCTCTTGCTTCTGTGGTCCACCTCCCCTGACCTGTGGGGGAAAATCTCCTTATTGGCCCGTCTGGTAGGTAGCGACCCTGCCAGTCTCTGGGACCTCCCCAGCAGTCTTCTCTTTTCCAGAGAGGCTGTGGTTAAGAGCCTGACGTGTGACAATCTGGACCTGGACATTGTAGAGCCTGTTTTGCCTAGTTCTGAAGAGGTAGTGCCCCCCACACCTCCTCTTCCCTCCATGGTTCAGAAGAATGTGGTGCCCCCCGGGTCCTCCAAGGTGGCCTCCCCCACTCCTACTTGCACTCACTGGTTGCTCACTGGCCTGATTCTAATGGGTTTGAACGCCTACTTCCCCCAGTTGTCCCTGGTGTCCTCCCTGTGGTCCCCTCTCCAAGCGGCCATCCCAGTTGCGCACTGGATGGCATCCTGGTGGTTTGTTGCACCGGGATGGGAGCCAAACTTAGTTATTTTAGCCCCTCTCTCTCACAGAGGTATAGATTTTTAGCCTTTGTATGTCCTAGTAGACAATGATGTATTAATATGGTGTCAACTCTTTGTGCAAATGGGATTTAAGGAACATGTTTGTCATTAATGATTTGGTATACAGTGCCATTTGATACATGGAAATATTTTTTGTTCCTTACTAATGTATCATGGGTTAGCTGATGTGTTGAGGGATTTTTCCCTTTGGTTTTATACTTGGTATTATATAGGTTTGGCCAGTCAGGGTCCAGGTGGTCAGGATGATCCTCTCTTGGCTGATATAGCCTAGAGAGAGCATCAGCTGTGACCAGCTCTGCCCCCTTTTTGTATTGGATGTCCAAATTTAGCTGCTCCAGCAGGGACATCCATTTGTCTTGTTGCCGTGCAAGTGTGTTCTGATTTTTGAAATAGATTAAGTTTTTATGGTCAGTTAGTACTTGGACGTTTAAATGTCCTTCTAGATAACATCTCTATTTCTTGCATGTGTGATATATTGCTAGCAATTCCTTGTTGTATATTGTGTACCCCTGCTCAGTGTTGGTTAGTTTTCTACTTTTGTAATATACTGGCAGGAAGTCTTGCTGCCCTTGCTGGCAGATGTGTAGGACTGCGCCAATGGCGGTGTTGCTGACATCCAACTTGAGCTTGTAGCACCCATTGTAATTAGGGGATTTTAAAATTGGTACTTCAATCAAAGCTTGTTTTCATAGCTGGAACTTCTTGTTACATTCTGGTGTCCAGATGAATTTCTTTTTGGCATTACCCTTGGTTAGGTCATTGATTAGTGTGGTGAGCTTTCCGCAGTCTTTGATATATTTCCTTAGGTAAGCTACCATTTCAAGAAAGCATCTGACTTGTTTAACAGAGGTGGGGCATTGTATGTTATTTATGGCTTTAATTTTGTCTGGGTCTGCTTTGATGCCATCTTCAGAGGCAATGTGGCCCAAGAGCAGAAGTTTCTTTCCCATAAATTGGCACTTATTTGGTTTTTCATAAAGTTTGTGCTTTGTGAGTCAATTGAGTGTCTTGCAGACATGTGTGAGGTGTTCCTATTTTGTTTTTGAGAATATAATGATATTATCAAGATAGAATAATGTATTTGAGAGACCATTTAGTGCTTGGTTCATCATGGTGACAAACTTTGCAGGATTGTTGGTCATCCCAAAGTTCATTACTCTACATTCAAAAGATCCAAATTGTGTACAGAACACAGTTTTTGGTATGTCCTTTTCTTTTAATTCAACTTTTTTATAACCTGAGGTGAGGTTGATTTGGAGAAAAATTTGGCTTCAGAGAGTCTTTCAAACAGATCCTCTATTAGTGAAAGGGGATATTTATTCTTTACTGTGCTTGCATTTAGTGCTCTGTAGCCAGTTACTAGGCAAGAGTGCCTTTCTTTTTCTTTATAAAGAACACTGCTGCCCCCATGGGGATTCAGACGGAAAATGAATCCTTTGGCTAGGTTTTCCTCAATATGGGTTTTGAGAGTTTGGGTCTCCAGGGGGGAGATTCTGTAAAGGAGTGCAGGTTTGGGCATGGCTTTGCATAGGTTGATGCCATGTTTGACCTCCTGTTTGGGGGTAACTCTGCAAGCTCTTCTTTGAATATATGGGCATATTTATTTAGGAGTGCTGCAAGTTCTGGGCATTGGGTTTTGGTTGTTTGTATGTTATTGAATTTGGTGTACCTCATTATGTGAAAGGTACTGTCCTTGGTTAGACGTTCTGAGTTGTCTTGATTTATGACTTGGTCAAATACTGTGTCTCTTAGAATAAGATTGTTGGGTTCTTTGAGGATATTAAAATTGACACCATTTTGTTTAATGATCATGGTTTTTGTTTTCCAACATACGCTGGGGTTCACTCAGGTGAACCAGTCCATGCCTGCTCCAATTTTGTAGTTTATGTTGTTCATGAAAAGTCCTTTGATGAACGTTTGTATGCATTGGAGGTCAATTCTGAAGTAAGTTGTTTTGTCTTTGAGTAGAACCTTTGATTTATCTGTCATTCTGGCATATTTGAAGTTGGATTTGACAACTGGTATTTTGTATTTGGTTACAAATGGTTTGTTAACCATGATGTGTTGTGAACCAGAGTCAAATAAGACTTTATGTGTATGAGATTTATAAGTGCATGGTTAGACAAGAAGTTGTGAGCAATCTTTAATTTTTAAGTTCATAAAAATGGAGGATTGAGAGACACATGAGATGCGAGCAGCAAAGTTTGTGCCTTGGTACAGTTTATTGTTGTGTTGGGGGGAGACAGGGGAACTTAAGCCTGTTCCCTCTCTTATTTCCCCTGTTCCTCTGTTTTGAGACCTTTGAGGTCAGAAAATGTGGGATCAGATTCATAGTGAGTTGCTGTTTCAGCGTTGCTAACTTTGGCAGTGTCCTCTTTCTTGAGACAGGAGCAATTTTTGCTTTGGCTGTAATGACCATTGTTACAACTGGAGTTGCCATTGCTATGATTAGTGTTTTGGCGTTTGTTGCCATTAGATTTATCTCTGCAATTGCTGTTTGAGGAGCAATTGCCGTTGCATGTGGCATATTCCATGTTTGCACATTTTTCTGTGCACTTGGCTTCTGCAATAAGTGCAGGCATGGAGGTGTTAGCCTCTGGACATATAAGGAAAGCAACAGAGGACTTCATTCTGTTAATGAATGAGGCTCTGGTGTGTATGTTGTCAGCTTGTGCTGGATTTTGGATTTTGTGGCATATTTTCTCAAATTCATTGGTATAAGCTGTGACAGTGGTCTTCTGAGGAAGATCTCTGAGCTGTATTGCAATGTCTTGGAGAGATTCAGTGACGCAGAAGTTATGGATGATTTCTTCTTTGAACTCTTCCCAGTTGTCAAGCTGATTGTCAGTTTGTGAGCCAACCCAGGTGGTAAACCAGTTAGCTGCAGCCTTGTATGGGCACTTGCTGGCTCCTGGACCCATTTTTTGTGAGAAATGCGGCTGGCGCAGAGTTTAGTGGCCAAGTGGTCTAGCCAGTTGATGATGTTTTATTTGTTTTTACCAAAGAACTTGTTAATACCAATGTACTTGGCGCTAGTAACTTTGCCTATGATAGGCAGTTGTGTGTTTGTTTGTGGTTGAAAAGAGCAACTGTATTGAATTATCTTGGTGCATGCTTTGGGCATGACCAGTCCTTTGAATACGGTGCATCCACTAGGTATATTTTTGTTGATGTTGTGGGCGCGGAAGTACATCTTCCAGGTATCCTGGGATGTGGCCTGATTGGGTATGTGAGCAAAGATGGGCAGGTTTTGTTCAGTCATTTTTTCTTTCATTAGCGTGGGCAAAAATTGTAGCTTCTACCAGTGATGAGGAGCACCTTTTGGGGAAGCTTCAAATATGGAATTAAGAAAGAAGAGAAGTATATTTTATTGGATAATACTTTAGACTTATATAGCTTTAGCTGTGACAGAGATTTAGTTGAATTGAACCTAGGGGTTGGTCATGTGTAGGATGGGTTCAAGTTGCTGGATACTTGGACAGTCATGTGATATTGCTTGGTTCCCATTTCTTATATGTTGAACTGTATATTGGAAAGGCACCAAATTGGGCAATGACTGGATATTAGTTGGGTTAGCAGTAGCCAGAATACGTGTACATCCAGATCCTCAATAATAGGCAAAAAGTTCTTGCTATAGCAGGACTTGGCAGTGTTCCTAAAGATCACCCAAGTAAATTTGTGTTTCTGGCTGGCCCAGTTAGTCAACCATACTGCGGCAGACCTTGTGAGGTGCCCAGATGTGATAGCAACCCACATGGGTTCTGGTACTTGACAAATATGAAGGCAGGTTCCTGTGAAGTAGAGCCAACTTACTATGTTGACCCCCTCTATGCTGCCCACAAAGGGTTCCAGTTATAGATTTAGCATATATTGAGATAGGTCTGACTGGGGCGGGGTGACGCTAATGTCCCGTTGTCTCAGGCAGAGTCAGTTGTAAATGCTGGTGAGCACTAACTGGTCCTGGTATACAATGTAACCTTTGGGGAGGAAGGTTTCTTGGTGAGGTGTAGCCATACAGCCAGCACTCTGTTCTTTTTTGGGGGACTTTTCTTATAGGTAGGTTGTTAATCAAACCTACTGCTGCTACCACTGTTGCAACTGAACCAATTATAGTTTAGTATTTAGATTGAGGAAGACAATAGTCCAAATAAAAAGGACAAGCATAGGAATAAGATGATTTTTATTTAGAGAATAGTACAGTTATATACTATATCAAGAAGTCACAAGTCCACCAGGGGATAGCATAGTGGCTGGTTCAACATAAGGTTTAGGCTGGGAATAACTTGAGTGAGGGATCAGTGTGTTGAATTGGCAATGTCCCTGACTAGGAGATAGTACCCACAATTTGACATTGCCATCAGATTGATCCATGTCGTTTGATAGGTCCTGAGGCAACTCATTGAGTGCCCCCTGTGTATTGTGAGATATGTTAGCGGGCGGGGGAGTTATCTTGGTTGCGACAAGGTGTTATATGTTTTTAGATCTGGTTTAATCGCCAACCCTTCAAGTTAAGTTTTTCGTGCCAGCTTTTTTAAAACTTTAAAGCTAGGCTTGCATGAGCTTGGATATAAACCCTTGTCTTATCTTATATAGAGCAACCCCTGGAAACGCTTACGCTTTGCAGGGATCGGGTGAAGATCCTACGCTTTAATGTTGTTCCGAAATCCAATGGTTTATAATCCATCCGTCCCGAGTTTCATGAACCATCCTCGCTCTTCCTTGGTTTCGTAGCGTGGACTTCTCAATAGTTTGACTTTTAAGGGAGTATCCTAAAAGATAGGCTTCTATCCCTCCCTTTAATAGCTGTGACATTTTGATATAAAGTATATGCTCCATAGTTCAGAATTCGCACTAACGAGTTCAGCAGAGAATCCACCAGGTTGGACTTGATAGAACGAATCTCTAATCGGAGTAGCATGGAACGGTACTACAGACCAATACCAATTTTGAAGTTTGGCCTGTCCTAGTTTGAATGCTGATAGTTTACAAGCTCCTTGACCAATTAGCTGGTAAAGGCCAATCTCCAGGTTAAGATTTGATTGGCTGGTGGGAACTTAGCCATGGGTAATCGTGGTGATGCCACTGGTCAACACGTCAGCCGATGTAATTTTTCCGGGCATTAGCTTCTTGTAAAGCTAGTTTCGCCACCCAGGATCGGTGGAAAGGTCAACTATAGCTGAAGCATTGCAATATAAATGGTACTTCGAACTTGGGTACAAGTGGAACAGGTTTCTTTATTCTTGACGCCGCAGCCACTTTGGTTCCTTCATATGCTGCGTTGGTCCAAGTTATGCCGATTTGGTTTATAAACAGGATATAGCCTTTGGCTTGATGATGGATGAAACTGCTTACTTGCCAGCTGATGAGGGATACGCGTGGGTGATATGCCTGGCAAGCTTTGTGATGCAGGCGTGTGCGGTTGGAGTGATTTCTGGCATGGGGGTGTTTATGGAACACTACACGAACAACGTGTTTCCCACAGAAAAGAAGTCCAAGGTGGCCATGATTGTGAACCTTGCACCAGTGGTCCTTGGTGTAGGTTCCTTAGTCACTGGGCGAGTGTGTCAGAGGTTTGGCGTTCGAGTGTGTGTCGTATTGGGAGCGTTTACGATGATGTCGGGACTTGTGCTTGCGTCGTTTGGGACGCAGGTATGGCACTTTGCTTTAAGCCAGGGAGTAATGGTAGGGTTTGGTGCTGCACTTATTTTTGTCCCAGCCAACGTGGCCATCGCTGAGTGGTTTGAAAAGCGACGTGGCTTGGCTGCTGGACTGGGGGCTGCTGGCGGAGGAATAGGTGGAGCGGTCTTTGCTCAGCTTAACTCATGTATTTTGCCAGTTGTGGGGTTGCGGTATACTCTGCAGATCAATGGCGGTGTGGTGCTGGTTGTTCTGCTTCTCTCTGCAGCAATGGTGCGCCGTCGCGGATCAAAGGCCTCAACCGAGTGCGAAGAGACAAGGTTTGACAAGTCACTTGTTCTCAACGGCAAGTTTGGGTTCTTTGCTATGGCCTCTTTCTTTGGCGGTGCTGCTTACTTTATTCCCCTCTACTACATCAACAACCACG
This sequence comes from Entomophthora muscae, assembly GCA_014839935.2. Classification (NCBI taxonomy): domain Eukaryota; kingdom Fungi; phylum Entomophthoromycota; class Entomophthoromycetes; order Entomophthorales; family Entomophthoraceae; genus Entomophthora; species Entomophthora muscae. Next base: position 3,091 of record QTSX02004504.1, on the reverse strand, counting down.
CCGTTCTCTTGGGAATGAATAAGCAAGAGGCAGGGGTTGTGGGGAGCACCATCAACATAGGCTCTGCCATAGGGCGTGTTTCCATGGGATTCCTTGGAGACTACATCGGCTACGTTAACTGCTACATCCTTGCCATTGCGTTATCAGCACTGACTTCCATCATCTGGCGCTTCTCAACAAGCTTCACGATGCTGATTGTGTTTGGAATCCTATATGGTATTCCTTCGGGCGGGTATGCAGGAGGCTTTGGGCCCACGTGTGCTGCTATATTTGGTAAGTTGAAGATATTGCATATCTAACATGGTAGGGAAGCGACAGCTGGCAACAATGATGGGATTGGTGTACTCCTTTGGCGGCGTAGGGGAGCTGGTGGGACCAATCCTGTGCGGGTTCTTAATCGACACGTTTAACAACTACTCCCTCATCATCTACTTCACCATCATTTGCTACGCCACCACTTGTCTTGCCATGATCGTTGCAAACGTATTCGTAATCAGAGCCCCACCCCACGGAATATAAAAACTAATTTAAACAAGTTAATTATATCTTTTGGTCTAGTTTAAAGTACTGAATCACGTGAGCCAAATCTTTTGTAAAAACTCAATTCCATACTTCACACCTACTGGTAGCTGAGACATCAACTAACCTAAATGCATCCTTCCTCAAAACATCCCAATGTTAAGTTGGTTCAACCATGAAAGACGGAATGATTGATCTCTAACCAATGCCATACCCAAATAACTGCCTCTGGAATTAAAATTCACACAAATCACTGGTTAAAACATTCATATCATCTCAGCATTTAACTACCAGCAGCATCTAAAAACACCATGCATATTAATAGCATAAACCATCCCAGGGATGTAATTTCACCGTCAAGTTCAACCAACCATTTCCAGTAAGACGTAAGCAGAGTTGCGACAAACCACCCAGAAATCACCCAAAACTTTCCAAAAATATGGATTACATATATTTCTGTTTAAACCTACTCAAATCTGCGTTTTTGGAACGCTACACAGATCCCAGTAATCGTCTACAGAATCCGCCGCAACCCTAGACGTAAGCAGAAATCGTCCCCAACCATCAGCCCTATTATGGACCCCACCCTACCCTGTAAAGTTTAAAGAGTAAGTACCCGTACGTTTCACGCAAGAGACCCCGATAAGTCAGGTGATTGGAAAAACAACCATCCGCTATAGGCAAACTTGGACATGGTACTGAACTTCATAAAAGTCCCACCCATATACCCCAACCGGTAGTAGATTGCGGTAAAAAATCGGGGTGGTCAAGTATAGGGGAACAGATGGACCTTTAAATTAGGATATCTTCTTGGACCTCCTTCAACTTGCTGCACAATCAACCAGATCCATTAAAGTGACCATCGATTATAAAACCATCAAACTATATTCCCAACAAGATCTATACCCACTACCTAGAACATATCATCCACTACCTTCCCAAGGGAAGCTAAGCACTTTAGTACAGTAGGGCTGCTCAGCATATACTCACCAATATGCTTACCCCCTGAAAATTAAAGAAGTGTATTGCTGTCACAGCAGCTTTAAGTATCCTCTCAAGAGACTACTTTCCCAAGAAATGTCCCAATATTCAAGTAAGAGGAAACACCAACATCTTATCCAGATTTTTCATATGATCAAATGTTCAAGTTCCCCAGGGATTGAGATCTTCAGAAGCCTCACAGCTGCCATGATCTACCTGGACACTATACAGCTCATTAGTTAACTATATGATGTGCTTATTTCATATCCAATAAAGATATGATACTCTTCTTTAACCTCCACCATTGTTCTGTAGCATAGACTTCCCAGAAGTATAATCTCAACAGTGGTAATTGCAGTAAATTATCCTCACCCAGCTTATCTGAGGAAGAATTTCTCTAAAGAGAGAGACCCAAGAAACAGCCCCACCTGGCAGCCAGAAAACCTACCACAAGAGCCAATTCATTTATGCAGGATACACCATCTTCAATCATACCTCTTTACCCACTAAACACTCAACTTTCTCACCCCAAGAGGACTTTTAACCAACCTAAACCATCCCTGGTGCCCAAATTTATTTGTTATATTCTAGTCCCTCATTTCCCAGAAATAAGCAAACTTACTGTCCAACATCAATAGGTTATTCCACCTTGGATCTGGAACTCTCATACCTAACCAGGAGCTTGAATGACAGGATCTTGGGAGCCCAAGAAAAGAAGTAGCAGGTGAGCTGAGATATAACCATCCCAACAGCTGTCACAAGCCAAGAAATTTGACCATCAGGGTAAACCACCCAAAGAGGCCTTCAATATACCCCATTAATCAGCACACTTTAAATGAGAAGAGCTTTGCTAGGATGAATTACAGGGTTGTATGAGATCCTGTAAGAAAGCATTCTCAGGCTGTGATGGGGAAATTATATCATAACTGTTGGGAATTTTGACCAAGCAATGATGCCAATTATGATGGAGCCCACAGATTGGGATTGCTACAACCAAATTCATAAATTAGTAGTACAAAATACAATGACACTAATTATGACGGAGCTTGCAGATATGAATTGCAGCTACCAAATAACATAAATTGATAGTATAAGCTACATGAAAATTGGATTAGCAGTAGTATGCTGACCTAAGCCTAATACTAGCCAATGACAAGCACTGCCGCGGCAATTAATGACACATGATTTGCTGCCGCAGCACTTAATAAATACACAAAGCGCCGTGGCACCAAACTACTTTTACGTCAAGCGCTGCCACACCAACTGAAAATTATTGCAGGCGCCGCCTGGCAAATATTACAGGCACCACAGTGCCGCCTTACCTTTACATTGAGCGCTGAGGTGCTGGGTTTGATTCTTCATAATCTTGAATTCCCTTAATTGTCACATTAATAAGCATTAAGCTGCAGTATGCTAAGAAAGCAGAAAGTGATCCTTAAGTAACCAAATTATTCCACGCCAGTAAGGATCACCTGTGCTGGGTGAAGATGAAGATATTTTATTGGTTGACGTGCAAGAAGCGCCAAACCTAGATTAAAAATTACCCAAATTAGGGGCGTGTTAGAATGTCCTAGAAGATATTGCTAGCAGC